>JAVKPL010013824.1:0-120303 GCA_032173675.1 Gastrolobium villosum | reverse complement strand
CCAAAGAAATTAATGATGGCTTGAGTTCAAAATTATTGGCCTCCACATTTGGCCTGACTATGCTTGAATTAGCCCTATTGAATACTGGAGTCAGAATTGTATTCAACAGTCTTGGAGGTTGATTGTTGGCATTTCCTCCTCGTCCATGACCAACATTGTTGTTTTCTGCCATCTCTTGAATTGGTTGTAAAGGTATGTGCTTCAAATCTTCCCAAATGATCTGTCTAGCAGCCTTCCTTAGTTGCTTTTCTGTCCTTGTAATTTCAGAATCTATTACAAAGTCTTTAGGCGGAAGTCTACCTCGCATAAAAATCAGAGAAAATTATTAGTAGCACCTGAACAACACAAAACAAGATAAAAAGAATAAAAATTAGGAATCTAGTCTCAAGAATCTACGGTTATTTGTAATATTGAAATCACAATCCCCGGCAACGGCGCCAAAAACTTGGTGCGATCTCGGCAAGTGCACCGATCGTTCCAAGTAATAAAAGTGATAAGTAAGATCGTCTCCACAGGGATTGGAAAACAATTACTACTATAACCAGTCCTCTTAAGTTAGATGAATCGATTTGTGTTTCCACACTATAGTAACTAATTAAAAATGTAAAGACTTGTTTTTAGGTTTTTATGAAAAAGACTTAAAATAAATGAAGAAAATGCTTTTGTAGAAGAAGTGATGAAGAAGACTGTAGCCAGGGTACATTCACCAATTGTTCCCAATTTTACTTCGGATTGATTCATAATACCTATTGAGATTAACAACTCAGACAAATTATCATCTTTTAGAAATAATTAGTTAGATCCCAATCCCTTGGCGATCTAACCCTTTACTTCAATTGGGACCCTAATCCCTTAGTAATCCCGCCTGAAAATAAGCATTATGTAGATAAATCCCACGACTACAATCCATACAAGTCTATCCCTAGAACATGCATGGAGAGTCATCTTTATCTCCTTTCAGGATCAGTATTCCAACATCCCTATTGTGAATCCTGATCCCCGGAATATTATTCCCTATTAGGTTGATCAGATGTAACAGAAATAATATCAATACGCTCAAGATAAAAGATGAAATATATTAATTCAATACATAGAATGATTCAATCCTTGTAGCAATTGTTTACAAAGGGATCATGCCCCTGACTACAGAAATAGATCTAGCCAATCAACATCATGATCGCTGATCTGATTTCAACATGAACTGAAAATAGAAGAAAAAGAATACAAGAACGGAATGACGAACACGAAGAACGCCCTCTTCCTTCAGCCGGATCTAGGTCTTGTGGTGTGTTCTGATGTTCTCTTCTTCAAGGGTTGAGTCTCTTTTTATAAGAGACTTTGACCTAAAATGTGAAATTTGAATTTCCATCCTTTCGCGCCTCCCACGCTGATGGCGCGGATCTCGCGCTCTCAGCGCGGGACCTTCTGCCAATTTTCTTCTGCCCACGCTCTGAGCGCCATTCCCGCGCTGTGAGCGTGGGATTTTAGGTCTTCTTTTATGCATTGATTGAGTCACTTTCTTCTTCTTTTCTGCTGTGAGCGTGAAATTACAAGATTGTCCTTCTGACGAAACGTATAACGGAAACCTTACAATTTATTACATAAACGTTATAACGGAAATATTAAAGTATGAATTTATTACAGAAACGTTTAACGGAAAGATTTAATTAAAATAAATTTGAATTCAAATTTCGAATTTAAAATCTGAATTCAACATTTGTGCGATCCTCTGATGCTGCAAGCGCCATTCCCACGCTCGTAGCGTGGGCCTTTAGTTTCACTTTGTCCTTTTCAGCTCTAATTTGTGCATTTCTCCTATGAAATCAACATAAAATCAGTATATAACTTCAGATTAAGATATTTGACAAATTAACAGTGATTTTGCCCTTTTCTTGCATCAGATTAAGTAATATTCTTCCTCTTTTTATCTTACAATTCCTTATATGCTGATCGCATATCAGTTACCATTGGTGGTTCAGCTGTTGATGTGCTTTTTGATTCCGGGGCAACGCACTCTTTTGTAGCTACCCCTATTGCTGTGGGGCTTGAGTTGCCCAGTGATGTGCTTTCTCCACCGATGCGGGTGACCACCACCACCGGAGAAAAATGTTTGACCTCCATTGTTCATCGCGATGTAGCGTTTCAGTGGGATGGCCGTGACTTCTTGGTAGATCTGATAGGATTGCCGATGGCCAACTTGGAGATTATTCTGGGCATGGATTGGCTGTCCGGAAACTGTGCATTGATTGATTGTTGTGCCAAGAGAGTGGTGATGTCTCCGGGTGGGTCCACAGCCAGTTCCTCACCGTTCATTTCAGTCCTGCAGGCGAGGAGGGCCTTGAGAGCAGGGGCATTTGGCTATGTCATGTTGGGAGGTTTGGTAAGTGGGACACAGGAGGATCTCACTGGCATTCCTGTGGTGAGGGAATTCCTCGAGGTGTTTCCCGAGGAGATTCCTGAGTTTCCACCGCAGAGGGAGATAGAGTTCTCCATTGACTTATTGCCTGGTGTGGGGCCTATTTCACTAGCTCCATACCGGATGTCGCCACCGGAGTTGGCAGAGCTGAAGAAGCATATTGAGGAGCTTTCAGCAAAGGATTTCATTCGGCCGAGTGTGTCTCCTTGGGGAGCACCGGTCATTTTTGTGAAAAAGAAAGATGAGACCATGCGGTTGTGCACCGACTACAGACAGTCGAACAAGGTGACAATCAAGAACAAGTATCCCCTTCCACGCATTGATGATTTGCTGGATCAGCTCAGGGGTACTTGCGTGTATTCCAAGATTGATCTCTGGTCCTGTTACCATCAGATATGGGTAAAGCCGGAGGATGTCCCAAAGACAGCGTTCCGCTCGAGGTACGGGCATTATGAGTATTTGGTGATCCCGTTTGGACTCGCCAATGCACCCGCAGTGTTCATGGACTACATGAAAAGGATCTTCCAGCCGTACCTGGATCAGTTTGTGATCGTCTTCATTGACGACATCTTGATTTACTCCAAGACAGAGGAGGAACATGCTGAGCACTTGAAGATTATTTTGCAAGTGTTGAAAGAGAAGAAGCTATATGCTAAGCCATCAAAATGTGAGTTTAGGCTCAAGGCGGTGAAATTTCTGGGTCATGTGATTTCCGCTGATGGAGTTGCAGTTGATCCTAACAAGATTGAGGCCGTAATGGATTGGGAGAGGCCCAAGACGGTTATAGAAGTGAGAAGCTTCTTAGGTTTGGCAGGGTACTACAGGAGGTTCATAGAGGGATTCTCCAAGATGGTGCTACCGATGACTCGCCTTACCCGAAAGGAGACTCCATTCGTGTGGACACATGAGTGTGAGGAGTGCTTCCAGGAGTTGAAGGAGAGACTGACTACTGCTCCTGTGTTAGTCCTTCCTGATCCTGCGGAGCAGTTTGAATTATATTGCGATGCCTCTGGTAAGGGGTTAGGCTGCGTGTTAATGCAGAAGGGGAAAGTTGTTGCTTATGCTTCACGACAGTTGAAACCTCATGAGGAGAACTACCCGACTCACGACTTGGAGTAGGCAGCTATTGTTTTTGCTTTCAAGATTTGGAGGCATTATCTGTTTGGCATGAAGTTTGCTGTATTCAGTGACCACAAGAGTCTTAAATATCTGTTTGACCAGAAGGAGTTGAACATGAGACAGAGAAGATGGATGGAGTTCTTGAAGGACTACGACTTTGAGTTGAGGTATCATCCTGGCAAGGTCAATGTGGTAGCCGATGCTTTGAGTCGGAAATCCGTGAGCTTATCCAGTTTGATGATGAGCGACTACGAGGTGATTGAAAAGTTCAGAGACTTGAGAGTGAACTCCTTATTTGGGGGCGCACTGCTTGAGATGGAAATAGCAGAAGTGATTAATGAGCTGATGGAAAAGATTAAAGAGGCGCAAGTGCAAAGAGAGTGCCTTGATTATGTGAAGAACCAGGACGGTGTGTCTTGGAATGAGGATGGTTTGTTGCTGTTCCAGAAGAGGATTGTTATTCCTCGAGGGCCATTGACAGAAGAGGTTATGGCAGAGGCTTATAAGGGCCAGTTTATTATCCACCCCGGTGCTTCGAAAATGTACCAGGACTTAAAGAGGAATTTTTGGTGGCCGGGCATGAAGAAGGACATAGCAGTCTACGTGTCCAAGTGCCTTATTTGTCAGAAAGTTAAGATTGAGCACCAAAAACCATCTGGTAAACTTCAGCCTCTTGAGATTCCACAGTGGAAGTGAGAGAGTATTTCCATGGACTTCGTGGTGGGATTGCCTAAGACTCAGGCTGGTTGTGACTCTATCTGGGTCATTGTGGACAGATTTAATTTACAGGAAAATCAACGGAACTCTGAATAGCAAAAGGCTCAGGAGGATGCAAAGAGGTTTGCTTATGAAAATAGATTTTCTCATACTAATACTATTACATTAATTATTCCGTCTTAGTTGCATAGGTTTAATGCCAGAAACTTGTTCTTCATTTATCCTTCTGATACATTCTTAGATACTTTTTTTTGATCTCTTGGAGTACGAAAAATTATTGATCTGAATTCAAAAATAATTAATTAGGGAGGCAGACGAACAAAGACGATTGATGCTTAGTCAGATATTGTCTCCTGAAGCACGAGAAAGGAGTAAGTTTATAACACAAATCAAATTTTCTTCTTAGTTATTTGATTTTGATCTATTATAGTACTATCTTTTTTTTATGATTGATGATTAGATTCCAGTTCTGGTGCTTTTTCTTATGGGATCTGTGGTAGTGATGTAGAACTTACTACAAAAACTAAGGTGCTCAACAAATATGTCTTTGCGCTGTTTTGGGGCTTCCAGGTATGTATTTCATTCTTTTCTTTTTGTGTTCCTTCCTTAGTAATTATGTACAGTTTGTCCTATATCTTTTCCTCTTCGTGTGCAAGTTACCATCATGCACTTCTTTTAGTGGTTGAAAATCCATTATCTTTTCTTATTGAACTTAGTTAACAAGACCTATTTTAGTAATTACAGGTCTAATTAATTCTTACTATGAAACAATTAGGGTTCAATTATTCGGTGGGTAGTTTTAATGAATTTTTAACGAAGTTCTTATTGTTTCAAATTTTTTAATGGGATATTTATACTTATAATTTTTTTTAATAAGTTCCTATACTGCAACCGGATTTGTGTGGGAAGTCCTTTTTACAATGGCCATCATAGGATTGGGACTTTTACTGTTTGTGCTTCTCATTGGAAACATACAGAACTTTCTTCGGGCACTTGATTCTTTTAATAGTTGCTTCTCATTTGAACAAAATCGTGGTTTGTTCTCACGACTCAGTATTTCCTGCATGTATGCTTCTTTTTTGTAAAATTATCAAGTTCTTCTGATCTGTATGGTTAGATTGTGAACGAATTGCTTATTTTTATTTTTTTATTTTTTTGCAATCAGGTTCATTTACACCTTTCTCGGCCTTGGAATTACGTTCTGTGTGATCACTTGTTCGGGTCACATTGATGCTGAAACTGCTAATGGTTGTTGCCTGTATTTGGTATCCTTTTCTTGAGTCTACCATTATATAGCCAATCATACAATGAAGTTCTTGGTTAATCGCGTTTTTTTTTTTCATCAAGTTAATTATCAAAACAATATAGCCAATCATACAATATTACATTCTCTAATATGAAAGGCTGGCATATTTATTTATTTTTTGAATATAATAATCAATGACAATGAAGTTTGAACTTATATTCTCATGCAGACCACTCAAATATCTTAGCACAAGTTCAAATTTTACTTTTTTTTTATTTTATTTTATATTTTGTGTATAATAATAATAATAATAATAATAATAATAATGACAATGATATGCATAATTTTTATTATTTTTTTTGGTGAAATTATTTTTATTAATTTAATGAAAATATTAAATTTTGAATTTATTAATTATTGTGTGTTATAACTCAGGGAGTCATGTTAGAAAGAATATATATTTTGTATATTTGTAAATATTTATTTTCTTATTTCATTAGGATTATTTCCTTATTTCATTAGGATTATTTCCTTATTTGATTAAGATTTGATTAGGATTATTTCCGATAAGATTTGATTTGGATTATTTCCGATAAGATTTGATTTGATATGGGCTAAGCTATGTCTATATATATTGTACAAGTCACCCGCTCAACTCATTCTCATTCTCTTTCTCATTCATATTCATTCAACCTAGGAAGAGCAGTGAGAGAGTGAGAGAAAGCGCACCAAAAAGAGTGAGTAATGGGTTTAACAATCTCTAGCTTTCGACAACAGGCCAAAGGTTTGTCTCTTACCTTGTTATGGCTGTTTTTTTTCTGACTCTGTCTTATCTGAATTATCTGAATGAAAACGATTGACACAAGATGCAATTTTACAATGATATAGGTGAGGCTGTCGTTGCAAGACAAAAGCAACCGAAGAAAAACTGTTCAAGAAACCCTAGGGGTTGCAATGCCTTCTCCATCATCACAAGGTACTCTCGCTCTCTCTGTCTCTCTCTGTCTCTCTCTCGCTCTCTCTCTGTCTCTGTCTCTCTCGCTCTCTCTCTGTCTCTCTCTCGCTCTATCTCTCTCTCCCTGTCTCTCTCTCTCTCTCGTCTCTCTCTATCTCTTTCGCTCTATCTCTCTCTCTCTCTCTCTCTCTCTCTCTCTCTCTCTCTCTCTCTCTCTCTCTCTCTCTCTCTCTCTCTCTCTCTCTCTCTCTCTCTCATCTCTCTCTCTCTCGTCTCTCTGTCTCTCTCGTCTCTTTCTGTCTCTCTCTCTCGTCTCTTTCTGTCTCTCTCTCTCTCTCTGTCTCTCTCTCTCTCTCTCTCGTCTCTCTCTCTCTCTCTCTCTCTCTCTCTCTCTCTCTCTCTCTCTCTTCTTATCTCTATCTATTAATTTGATTTTTTTATGATTCTTCAAGGTGTTTCGGTGCCCAATTACATGCCCATGAAGAAGATGAAGAAGCAGCCCATGAAGAAGATGAAGAAGCAGCTGCTGCTGCTGAAAATAACAAGGTAAACTAAACTACTCTTGCATGTTTTATCTTTCTGTGTTTTATTTTTTTATTTTAAATTTCATTAATTGTTTTCTGATTTCTTTTACTTTTCTTTATTTATGTTTTGAAATTGCAGGAGGAGGCTTGTGCTGATGTAGCTAGACCTCCTCCTCCTCCTACTCCAGTTGCTGATATAGTTTCTTCAATGGCTGAAAGAGTGGGCCAGGTGATAATCAATGCAAAAATAAAGCATTGATGCACCCCATGTTATATTTGTGTACCCCATGTTATGTTTGTGTCTTGACAAGTTTTTGGAATGTTCTATTTCAGGCAGAATGCGGTGCGACTAACACACCGAAGCTGGAGGAGATTGTTGACATTGATGCTGGTGATGTTGGCAATGTTCTTGCTGTTGTGGAATATGTCAAAGACATTTACAATTTCTACAAGCAAGAGGAGGTATCAAACATAATTGGATTCCATTGTTGTTACTTTTTTATTTTTATTTTTATTTTTTTTGTCACGTTTGATGTAATAATGTTCTAATATGTTAATGTGAATGTGATGCATGAAGAACAATACCCGTCGCCGCGACTACATGAACACACGACACCAACCTGAAATAAAGAAAAATATGAGAAGAGTACTCGTTGAATGGCTTATGGATGTTCACTCCAGGTCGCGCCTTTCACTTGAGACCCTTTATCTTACAATCAATATAATTGATCGGTTCCTAGCTGTCAAGACTGTGACAAAGAGGGAACTGCAATTGGTTGGTGTGACTGCAATGTTCATAGCATCCAAGTATGAAGAAGAAATCTTGGTCCCTCAGGTTTGATTATGCATGTTTATTATCATCATTACTGGCCTCTTCAATGTTAATAATATAAAACTGAGTTAACGAAACACTTGTTTTTTTTTGCAGGTTAATGATTTTCTCCTCCTTCCAGACATAGCTGTTGCGTAATCGGCAAGTGCACCGATCGTTCCAAGTAATAAAGTGATAAATAAGATCGTCTCCACAGGGATTGGAAAACAATTACTACTATAACCAGTCCTCTTAATTTAGATTAATCGATTTGTGTTTCCACACTATGGTAACTAAAAAATGTAAAGACTTGTTTTTAGGTTTTCCTGAAAAAGATTTAAAATAAATGAAGAAATGTTTTTGTAGAAGAAGTGATGAAGAAGACTGTAGCCAGGGTACATTCACCAATTGTTCCCAATTTTACTTTAGATTGATTCACAATACTTATCGAAATTAACAATTCAGACAAATTATCATCTTTTTAGAAATAATTAGTTAGATCCCAATCCCTTGGTGATCTAACCCTTTACTTCAGTTGGAACCCTAATCCCTTAGTAATCCCGCCTGAAAATAAGCATTATGTAGATAAATCCCACGACTGCAATCCATACAAGTCTATTCCTAGAACATGCATGGAGAGTCATCTTTATCCCCTTTCAGGATCAGTATTCCAATATTCCTATTGCGAACCCTGATCCCCAGAATATCATTCCCTATTAGGTTGATCAGATCTAACAGAAATAATATCAATACGCGCAAGATAAAGATGAAATATATTAAAATCAATACATATAATGATTCAATCCTTGTAACAATTGTTCACAAAGGGATCATGCCCCTGACTACAGAAATAGATCTAGCCAATCAACATCATGATCGCTGATCTGATTTCAACATGAACCGAAATAAAAATAGAAGAAGAAGATTACAAGAACGGAGCGACGAACACGAAGAACGCCCTCCTCCTTCAGCCGGATCTGCTCCTTCTAGGTCTTGTGGTGTATTCTGATGTCCCTTTCTTCAAAGGTTGAGTCTCTTTTTATAAGAGACTTTGACCTAAATTGTGAAATTTGAATTCCCATCCTTTCGCGCCTCCCACGCTGACAGCGCCACTCCTGCGCTGTGAGCGTGGGAGTTTCTGTCAAATTCTGCCCACCCGCGCTGATGGCGCGGATCTCGCGCTCTCAGCGCGGGACCTTCTGCCAAATTTCCTCCTCCCACGCTCAGAGCGCCATTCCCGCGCTGTGAGCGTGGGAACCTAGGTCTCTTTTGCAATGTTTTTGCCTTCTTTTATGCATTTTCCTTGATATTCAGACTTTGGATGTTTTTAATCTTTTTCTCTGCCTTTCTTGCATTGATTGAGTCACTTTCTTCTTCTTTTCGTCTTGTAATTTCCTATATGCTGATCGCATATCAAATAATTCCCAGATTTGAACTTTGCTGTCCCTAGCAATGTACAAGACTAAATCCAGGAAACAGAACCAACATAACATTGTACAGCCAATAGATTATCACACTAAGCATGCTTGAATCAATGCAAAGAATTTTTAACAATGCCTTTTATGAAAAGATCAGAATCTAGTTTGCACACCCCTCACCCAGATAATCAATTAATGCTCAATACTCAAGTGTTTGGGGAAATGACAATCACTCAATCTATCACAGCAACAACATTACCATAAGCTTGCTCATATTCTCAAGTTCCTAAAGATGAGGAACATTAACACATGCACAATTGATCAAAAGGACTTCACAGGTTGTAACTTGGCCGGGCTAAAGGGTAGGATTTTATGGATAGTAGCTCAAGCAACAATGAGATTGAAAAATTGATATTATTTCATTTTTAACACCTTCAACTCATTTGTTTTGCTCCACTAATATTCCCACAGAATTTCGGGAATTAATTCCTTCAGCCACATTTTCTTTACATTCACCCTTTTCCTTTTGCTTTTTCCTTTTTCTCCTTTTATTTTAAGGGCACAATTCAGTCGCCTTTCTTTACATTGACCTCTGTGGAGCTTACCTCAATTTCTTTGTTCCATTTCAAAACATCAGTGATTCAATCTCAATTAAGGTAAGACAATAGGAATATGGCTAAGCAATCAACAGGAATTATGAACAAAAAGGCTCAGGCTCAAAGGGGTTAGTAATGGAAAAATTCATTTAGGTAGGTTATTTGGCCATGGTTAACAGAATAAAATTTTCCTTAATCATTTCAATCATAGCATGCATCTCAGAGAAACAGAGCAAGTTCTAGAATGTCATCAAAGTGAAGTCTCTCAGAATAAATAAGTGTTTGGGCACAAAAACTCACTAGCTATGATGTCAAACTAGATTTCCAAAATAATCATTTAGGCATTATTAATCATTCAAGCCTAAAAATTCAGACATACTAGTTGAAAGAAATTGCCTATACAATATCATGCTAGCAGTTTATGCATCCAAAATTTAATCAAGCATATTTGAACCTGAGAATTTTTTTTTTTTTTCAATACAAGACGTCCTTTTCATGGTGTATGGTGTAGTTCCACAATATTCATCAACCTCGCAATCTTGCATTCAGCATCTATGCGACAATTCCCAGATTTAGAATGTTGTTGTCCTCAGCAACAAACTAATCTAGATTATAGCTTAGTCTGCCAGATGGAGTACACACATACTTGTTAATATCCAAAGCAGAATAATCATGAAAATTTAAACCAAATTAAAATTGCAGCAAAAATAACTTTGTTCAACCATGTTTGCAAAATGTAAAACTGAATTGTTTCAAGAAATTAAAAAGATGCAGTAAATGACAATGAAAGAGTAAACTCAGATGTCATCCATAAAATCATCAGCCTCAAAATCACCAAGGGTATCATCATCAGCAGTAGTGGGAGGCATAGATGGACCCGCCTGTGTAACTGGGTGGAACTTGACCCATTAATCCAGCTGTGTCAATTCCCCTATCCAAGCACAGTCTCTCCAACATGCTCATCATGTAGTTGCTCTGGACCATCAACTGCTGAAGCAACTGAGAGTCAGTAGATGTAGGTGGTGCTGAGACTGGGGCGGGTGGTGGAACAGCACCGCCAGATGCTTTCCAGATAGCTTGCCTTCTGGACTCCTTCTGCATTTCATTATACTGGTTTTGTGTTAGATCTGCTTTTGTCTTTACATCTCTTGGCTCATCATCTGGTATTTCTACCCCTGCTTGTATGCAAAGCTGCTCAATGAGTGAGCAGTGAGCCAAACTAAAATCTAATCTCCCATGAGTAATGATATGGACTATTCTATCAGACAGAATAGCCCCAATATGCAGATTGTAATCTCCTAGCAGAGTATACAGCAACACCGCCCTTTCCACATTGACATCACTTAAATTTGTAGAAGCTATGATGGTGGAATTGATGAAGGAGTGCCAGAAAATTGCTTCTTCATTGAGGTCCAGCCTATCCAATTTTTCTGGCACTTCTGGCTGTCCTTGTTTGGGTTTCCAGGCGGAATGTGGCTGAGTGATGCCTTCCCGAATGGTTGTAGCCAAAGCTGGCATTTCTTCTTTATACAATCCTTCAACAGGCTGCATCCTGTTGAATGTGTCTGTAAAGAAACAAGATTGGGTTGCTTCCCAAGAGGTGTTCAGCAACCTCTCTATCTGGAAGGCTGTAAAAGACACTTCTTTCCCTCTTACCCAACTTTTTCTTGTTCTGTCCACTGTTTCCTTGTCAGCATTTGCGCAGAATTCGCGCAAAATGGTACTGCAGCTTGCCCTTGGAAGTTGTACCAACTTGTTCCATCTCCGCCTCTGAATCGTAATGCTCACCGGACAGTCATCCGCCAGGAAACTGCTGATCCTCCGTTCCTGTATTATCTTCTTTCTTAAAAACCAGTTGTGGTACCGGTCTTGGGCCTCCGGATTCAGAAACCGGTTACCATCAAAATCTACCAGAGCAGGGGCTCTTGGTCTTTTGGTGCCAGCTGCACCTGTGGGCTTTTTGGCGACCCTTTTTCCCTGCATTCAGAAAAGTTCCAACACAGATAGCATACAAATATGGACAGCATTAAAATCCAGAATATTAGACAACCAATGACAATTCCCAGATTTATCTCATGCATACTATAGGTCAACATTGTACTCAGCCCAATCATCTCATAATACTACATACCAGTAATAATGAGGCATACCCAAATAGCATGGGACATCAGAATTAAATTCCTGACACCAAGATTACAGCAAAGACATGGTATGTGTACAAAAATAGAATCTCAACCACTGGCATGTGTACATTTTTCCCACACATTCATACTTTAGGTAATTTGATTTTTCCTATGAAGTGAATCATCAAATACCTAACATGCATTTCTATTTTTGTATAGGCAAAATATTTCAACCATCATCCAACATCTCATTGTCCATGTGCATTTGGAAAAATTTTTACTCAAACATTTCATCGAACACTTAGCATGCAGCATCCAAAACCCACTATCATCATTCAATCTACCAATAGTATTTCAATATCTTATTACAATTTAAAAACAAATGGTTGAAAACTTACCTTTTCTCCTGCCATTTGAAGAAGTGAAAGAAATGTACAACCTTTACTGTGTAGTGATGAAGCTCCAACGTTTTTAGAACCCTAACTCTAACCCCACAATGGTTGAGGGAGAGGTGATATGGAAAAGATATGGTGGTAGAGGTGGGTTTGAGGTGGCAATGGTTGATGAGAGAAGTGTGTGTGTGAGAGTAGAAAAGAAAATGGAGAGGGAGATGGTGATGATGAGGGAAGGGGAAGAAGAGAAGAAAATGAGGAGAGGAGAAATGGAGGTGGCGGCGCGGGGTGAAGGTGGGAATGTGGTGAAAATAGGGTTCCCCCTTTTTAAAAATCTGGACGCGACTCCCGCGCTCACAGCGCCATTCCCGCGCTGTGAGCGCGGTTCTTACTGGCTTTTTTTCTCCTTCCGCGCTGATGGCGCGGATCTCGCGCTCTCAGCGCGGGACTCACTGTCTTTTTCTGATGGTCCACGCTTCTAGCGTGGGAACCACGCTATCAGCGTGGACTTAACAACTTTTTTTTTTTTTGTTTTATTAAAAATAAGATCTAAACCACTGGGTTGCCTCCAGGCAAGCGCTTGTTTAACGTCACGAGCCTGACTGGAACCATGTTTAATCGGGTGAAGTTAAAGAGACAGAAATTATCTCTCTATTCACAGGTTCTCCATAGTAAAACTTGAGCCGATTTCCATTTACCTTAAAGGATCTCTCATCATCCAGGGGAGAGATTTCAATGGTACCATATGGAAATATATTTTTCACTATAAAGGGACCAGACCAACGAGATTTAAGTTTTCCTGGAAACAACTTCAGTCGAGAGTTGTACAATAATACCTGTTGACCAGGTGCAAACTCTTTGTGCTTGATCCTGCTATCATGCCACAGCTTTGTCTTTTCTTTATAAATTTGTGCACTTTCATAAGCAGTTCTTCTGAACTCATCTAGCTCATTTAGCTGCAATATTCTCTTCTTTTGAGCTCCGGATGGTTCAAAATTTAAAAACCTTGTAGCCCACAAGGCTTTGTGTTCTAACTCCACTGGTAAATGACAAGGTTTGCCATACACCAATTGATAAGGTGACATGCCAATTGGAGTTTTAAATGCAGTTCTGTACGCCCAAAGTGCATCATCAAGCTTTTTGGCCCAATCTTTCCTAGAAATCCCTACTGTCTTTTCTAGGATTCTCTTTATCTCCCTATTGGAGATTTCCACTTGCCCACTAGTCTGGGGATGATATGGTGTGGCTATCCTGTGTCTCACCCCATATTTAACCAACAAACTCTCAAAATGTTTGTTACAAAAGTGAGTACCCCCATCACTAATGATAGCTCGAGGCACTCCAAACCTTGTAAAAATATTTTTCCTTAGAAAATTTACAACCACCTTAGCATCATTAGTGGGAAGAGCAGCAGCTTCTACCCACTTAGAAACATAATCCACAGCAACAAGGATATACTGGTTGGAATAAGAAGATGGAAATGGACCCATAAAATCAATGCCCCAAACATCAAATAGTTCCACCTCTAAAATATTATTCAGAGGCATCTCATCCTTGCGTGAGATATTTCCTGTCCTCTGACATTTATCACATTTTTCTACGCAATCCCTTGCATCCTTAAAAAGTGTTGGCCAGTAGTAACCGCTTTGCAAAACCTTCTGCGCGGTTCTATTACCCCCAAAATGGCCTCCATAGTTAGAAGAATGGCAATGCCATAAAATCTGGCTCACTTCAAACTCCGGAACACATCTGCGAATGATCCCATCAGCACATTGGAAATATAGATGTGGATCCTCCCAGAAGTATCGCCTTACATCTCGCAGAAATTTCTTCTGTTGTTGCCTTGTAAGGTTAGGAGGCAACTCTCTTACCACTTTGTAGTTGGCAAAATCTGCGAACCATGGAGGAACAAAGACTGCCATCACCTTCTCATCAGGAAAATAATCATTGATTTCTTTTTCTGAACTATCTTGTAGTTCTTTTGCCTGAATTCTAGAGAGATGATCAGCCACTTTGTTTTCTACTCCAATTTTGTCCCGAATTTCCAAATCAAATTCTTGAAAAAGTAGCATCCACCTTAACAGTCGTGGTTTAGCGTCCTGCTTAGTCATCAAAAACTTAATAGCAGAATGGTCAGTAAAAACAATAATTTTAGATCCTAACAAGTAAGGTCTAAATTTGTCCAGTGCATAAACTACTGCTAACATTTCTTTCTCAGTTGTTGCATAATTAACCTGAGCATCATTCAAAACTTTGCTAGCATAGTAAATGACATGTAATAATTTTTCCTTACGCTGACCAAGGACTGCACCAATTGCATAAGCACTGGCGTCACACATGAGTTCAAATGGAAGGTTCCAATCGGGAGCTGTAAGTACTGGAGCTGTAGTAAGCTTTTCTTTTAACAAATGGAAGGCCTTTGAACAAGCATCGTCAAACACAAATTCAGAGTCTTTCACCAAGAGTTGGCTTAATGGTTTAGCAATCTTGGAGAAATCCTTGATGAACCGCCTGTAAAAACCTGCATGTCCTAGGAAACTCCTAACAGCATTTATATTTACAGGAATGGGAAGTTGTTCAATTAACATTAATTTTGCTTTATCAACTTCAATCCCTGCATTAGAGATTTTGTGTCCCAGCACTATACCTTCAGTTACCATAAAATGGCACTTCTCCCAATTTAGAACCAGATTTGTCTCATTACATCTTTTCAGAACTTTAGATAAATTGTTCAAACAAAAATCAAAATTAGAACCAAAAACAGAGAAGTCATCCATAAATACCTCTAGACCTTTCTCCACCATATCAGAAAAAATGGACAGCATACACCTTTGGAATGTGGCAGGTGCATTGCAGAGGCCGAATGGCATTCTTCTGTATGCAAAGACTCCAAATGGGCAAGTAAAAGCTGTCTTTTCCTGGTCTTCAGGAGCTACAGGTATTTGGTTGTAGCCTGAATACCCATCCAAGAAGCAATAATAAGAGTGGCCCGCCAATCTTTCCAGCATTTGATCAATAAAGGGTAGTGGGAAATGATCTTTCCGCGTAGCTGTGTTCAACCTCCTGTAATCAACACACATTCTCCAACCTGTGATAGTTCTGGTTGGAATCAACTCTTGTTTTGCATTGGTAACTACTGTTACACCACCCTTCTTTGGCACTGTTTGAACCGGACTTACCCACGCAGCATCAGAAATTGGGTAAATCATTCCTGCATCAAGAAGCTTTACAACCTCTTTCCTTACCACCTCTTTCATTGTTGGGTTCAATCTCCTTTGTGGTTGTCTCACGGGTTTAATATCATTTTCCATGAGAATCTTATGTGTACAAAAAGAAGGATTTATGCCCTTCAAATCAGTAATAGACCATCCTATTGCGGTCTTATGAGCTTTTAAAACTTCCACCAGCTCCTTCTCTTGACCTTCGGATAGATCTTTGTTGATGATTACCGGATAAGTATTACCATCTCCCAAAAACACATATTTTAAAGTGTCTGGTAATGGTTTCAACTCAACTTTAGGGGCACCAACCTCTATGTCTTCAGCTTTTTCTTTCAGCACCTCCACAGTAATTCCTTCTTTTTCAAAAGGTACATAATCACGAGCCTTCAACTCATAATCAATCTCTTGAGGTCGTTCTTTCTTGTGTTGAATTGTTTCATGAATAGAATCAACCTGGAAACAATCATTATTTTCAGCAGGTCTCTTCATAGCTTCTGAAACATTGTAGATAATTTCCTCATCGTTCATTCTCAGTTTAATCATCCCTTGTTCAACATCAATTAAGGCTCGGGCTGTAGCCAAAAAGGGTCTTCCTAATAACATGGGTTTCTCACTTCCTTCTCCCATATCTAATACCACAAAGTCTGCAGGAAAGATAAACTTATCAACCTTGACAAGGATATCTTCTATGATACCATTAGGTTTCCTTACGGATCTGTCAGCCAATTGGAGTGATACCTCGGTAGGTTTCAATTCCTCAATCCCCAATGATTTGTAAACTGAAAAGGGCATTAGATTAATGCTAGCCCCGAGATCACATAAAGCTTTCCCAATGCCAATATCACCAATAGCAATAGGGATATTAAAACTCCCTGGATCACTAAGCTTATCCGGAATTTTCTGCTGGATAAAAGCACTACACTCTTCAGTGAGTGTTACAGTTTGGCATTCCTGCAGTTTTTGTTTCCTGGATAAAAGATCCTTCATGAATTTTGCATAACCCGGCATATTTGCTAGGGCTTCAGCAAAAGGAATATTGATATGTAGTTTCTTGAAAATGTCCAAGAATCTATCATAATGTTTGTTGTAGGCTCCCTTCTTGAATCTTTCTGGATAGGGTGCCTTAGACATAACATATTCGTGGCTTAACTCATGCTTTTTCTTTGCCACTACTGGTTGTTCTTCAACCTGCTCTTGTTCAATCCTGACTTCCTTTTCTTTTTCTGGTACAATTACCTCAATCTCTGGTTCAATTGCTTCCTTCTCTTGTTCCTCTTTCCCTTTTTTTGTATCTTCCAAATTCATAGGTGGTTTTGTTGGAACTGTCAGTATCTTACCACTTCTTGTTGTAATAGCCATACAGTCATCCTTTGGATTAATGACTGTATTGCTTGGAAAGGTACCTGGAATTCTTTCTGAAAACTGCTTGGCTAGCTGGCCTATCTGATTCTCCAGGTTTTTAATGGAAGCATTTGTGTTTTTATTGTTGGCTCTTGTTTCTTCCATGAAAGCATTGGTATGTTGAGCCATATCATTGGAAGCCTTAGCCATTTGAGCGAAAGCTTTTTCCCACTCGGCTGGCTCTTTTTGCTGAGTCTGTGAAGATTGAGTATAATTATTGTTAGTTTTAAAATCCATACCTGATCCTTGAGTCCTCCGTTGAAAGTTGTTGTTACCACCAGGGAAATTTTGATTTCGCTGGAAGTTTTGTTGTTGAGGACGCTGATCGTACCAGATCCCATTCACCTGTAATTGTTGAAGTGAATCTTCGGATGATGGATTCGGACACTCACTGGATTCATGACTTTCTTGGCATTGGTCACAAATCAGTGGAGTTGTTTGAACCTTTGACACTTGAAACTTGTCAAATTTTTCACTTAAACTGTCAAACTTTTTAGATAATGATATTACATCACTATCTGCTGGTTTTGTTACTGCTCTTTGTGTGGGAACTAGCACACTTTCATTTTCATTTCTTGCAAGCTTTTTGATCAACTCAATAGCCTGCTCAGATGTGCTTTCCCGAATAGAACCTCCAGCGGCACTATTTATTATCATCCTTGTTTCAGGGGTGATTCCATTGAAGAATATCACCACTTTTCTGTCATCATCTCCTTCGTAATGTGCACATTTCCTGTTTAGTTCCTGGAATCTGTTCCATGTTGCACAGAGTGATTCTCCTTCCAACTGGCGAAAGTTTGTGATTTCATTCACCAGCTGATTATATTTCTCCATGGAGAAGAAATGATCAAAGAATTTGCTGGACAAATCTTCCCATGTAAGGATGCTGTTTGCTGGCTGTCGTTCGATCCACCTCAATGCTTTTCCCTTAACAGCGAAAGGGAACAACCGAAGCCTGATAGCATCTGTAGATACTCCATTGTGTTTGGTTGTATCACAGACCATCAGGAATCGGTCTATAAACTCATGAGGATCTTCATCATCAGCACCAGAAAATTGAACCCTTTCCACCAAAGAAATTAATGATGGCTTGAGTTCAAAATTGTTGGCCTCCACATTTGGCCTTACTATGCTTGAATTGGCCCTATTGAATACTGGAGTCAGAATTGTATTCAACAGTCTTGGAGGTTGATTGTTGGCATTTCCTCCTCGTCCATGACCAGCATTGTTGTTTTCTGCCATCTCTTGAATTGGTTGTAAAGGTATGTGCTTCAAATCTTCCCAAATGATCTGTCTAGCAGCCTTCCTTAGTTGCTTTTCTGTCCTTGTAATTTCAGAATCTATTACAAAGTCTTTAGGCGGAAGTCTACCTCGCATAAAAATCAGAGAAAATTATTAGTAGCACCTGAACAACACAAAACAAGATAAAAAGAATAAAAATAGAAATCTAATCTCAAGAATCTACGGTTATTTGTAATATTGAAAACACAATCCCCGGCAACGGCGCCAAAAACTTGTTGCGTAATCGGCAAGTGCACCGATCGTTCCAAGTAATAAAGTGATAAATAAGATCGTCTCCACAGGGATTGGAAAACAATTACTACTATAACCAGTCCTCTTAAGTTAGATTAATCGATTTGTGTTTCCACACTATGGTAACTAATTAAAATGTAAAGACTTGTTTTTAGGTTTTCCTGAAAAAGACTTAAAATAAATGAAGAAATGTTTTTGTAGAAGAAGTGATGAAGAATACTGTAGCCAGGGTACATTCACCAATTGTTCCCAATTTTACTTTGGATTGATTCACAATACTTATCGAAATTAGCAACTCAGACAAATTATCATCTTTTTAGAAATAATTAGTTAGATCCCAATCCCTTGGTGATCTAACCCTTTACTTCAGTTGGAACCCTAATCCCTTAGTAATCCCGCCTGAAAATAAGCATTATGTAGATAAATCCCACGACTGCAATCCATACAAGTCTATTCCTAGAACATGCATGAAGCGTCATCTTTATCTCCTTTCAGGATCAGTATTCCAATATTCCTATTGCGAACCCTAATCCCCAGAATATCATCCCCTATTAGGTTGATCAGATCTAACAGAAATAATATCAATATGCGCAAGATAAAGATGAAATATAGTAAAATCAACACATATAATGATTCAATCCTTGTAAAAATTGTTCACAAAGGGATCATGGCCCTGACTACAGAAAATAGATCTAGCCAATCAACATCATGATCGCTGATATGATTTCAACATGAACTGAAAATAAAAATAGAAGAAGAAGATTACAAGAACGGAACGACGAACGTGAAGAACGCTCTCCTTCTCCAGCCGGATCTGCCCCTTTCTAGGTCTTGTGGTGTGTCCTTTCCTTCCAAGGTTAAGAGACTTTGACATAATTTGCAAAATTTGAATCTTCATCTTTTCGCGCCTCCCACGCTGACAGCGCCACTCCCGCGCTGTGAGCGTGGGAGATTCTGTCTGTTTTTGCCCACCCGCGCTGATGGCGCGGATCTCGCGCTCTCAGCGCGGGATCTTCTGCCAATTTTCTTCTCCCCACGCTCTGAGCGCCATTCCCGCGTTGTGAGCGTGGGATTTTAGGTCTTCTTTGCTCTTTTTGCCTTCTTTTACTCCGTCTTTCCTGATACTCAGACTTTGGATACTTTTGATCAGTTTTTCTGCCTTTCTTGCATTGATTGAGTCACTTTCTTCTTCTTTTCGTCTTGTAATTTCTTATATGCTGATCGCATATCAGCTACACTGTGGGCCAACAAGCACGACGGCCCAAAAGATTGGTTAAGAGACCATGAAGGTTGGTAGGCCCAATTATGATTAAGATACATAATTGCATAGTCTGAATATATGTGGGAGATTAGGTATTGTATTTTATATTAGTATTGTATGCAGTGTCAGAGCCGGGATATAATTTTAGCTCGTGCCAAAACATCTAGCAAAGTATAACCCAACCAGTGCCAAGCTTGTACCATTTTTGAAAATCCAAGGAGTGCCAAGGTTGAACCATAATATTTAAAGAAAACTTGCACCATTTTTGAAAACCAACTAGTGTTAAGGCCTCAGCTGGTCTCAACGTGGCTATACCACTGATTGTATGTTATCATTTATGTTAGTATTGTATATTTTCTTTATGTTGAGATACAAAATGTTTAACTTTTCCCTGACTTTTAAGTTTCTTGCTCAATTTTATTGTAATCACTCATGCAATTTGTACTAAAGGAAACCATGGAATAGTAAAGTACAAAATTTATCGATTTCTTGATACTCTTCTCTATTTCTCTGGTCCATCTTGTTTCCTCTTCCCTTTATTTAACTTCACTCGTGCTTTCATTCTTAATCCTCTTTCTTGGGTTTCTGAACTGTTCGCACAAAACACCATACTTTGAATCCCGCAACAACTTTGTCTAAGAAATTTAGAACTTTAAAAGAAGAATGGTAATAAGGGGTTGTTATTTTGTAGAACAAAGGCAATTTTAATCGTCTCCCTTTACTTTAGATTATAATTCAAAAACCATTGCATTTAGCTCCTTAGGTGGTCGATTTTAGCCAATAGCTGGAATAAACGCCTCAAAGTCACTTGTGACATTTATGAAGGCGGTCAAAACTATCAATAAATATCTTTAACACATAGCAAGGAAAATCTCACGATAGTCATTTTAATTACTGTTATTTACGCCTCATAGTATATGGAAGTGGTTCTATTTTTGCAGCAAATGCAAAGCGGGTCTAAAGAGGATTATGCGATATTTGTAAAATTGCCTTTGGAAATGCCTCAAACGTAAAAGAGGCGGTTTAAAAATTGATACTAGCATTCTCGACCTGTATATTTCAATGATTTTGAGCAATGATGCACGGACAAGGGACACGGGACACGACACGACACTCTGACACGTTAATTTCAAAAAATGCTAAATTTCGACACGTTAGGACACGTTTTAATATTAAATAATATTTTTAATATAAATAATATAATTTACATTTAATACACATAACAACTCATAATAATTCATATAATAATCAAATATTCAAATTTTACCAAATAATAGAACATCCCATGTATACCACACATCTCATGTCAAATCACGTGTTCCATGACTTCAATTACTCTCCTCCTCATGTTCCTTCCTATCATTAATATTTGATCGCCCCTTCAACCATGGTTACCCATCAGGACCAGCTGTAGCTGATTACTCCCCTCCATTTCCCAACGCTACTGTGCACCATGTTTCTCACGAGACCCACCATCCCCATCCCCAACGCATCCATGTTCCCACCAACGTTCACCATGTCAGCCATGAGGTTAACTCTAATCTCTCCACCAAACCCACTTTCAGGGTTGTCACCAAGGCAGGACCAAATTACTGTCTTACCATTCACCATGGGAATGTCATTCTTACACAGTTACACCATCCAACTCCAGCAATGAGTACCAGGCGATGACTTCAATTGACCCAAGATTTCAAAATTTGATCTTTTTCATTTGGGGTTGCTGATTTCATTGCTTTTCGTCCTTACCGGTTTCAGATTTCATCTGGGGTTGCTGATTTCATTGCTTTTCGTCCTTAGCGGTTTCAAATTTCATTTGGGGTTGTAATTTTATTTTTATTTAAAAAAAAATGGCAAAACGTGTCCCAAAACGTGTCCACATACGTTGACCGCGTGTCGGATTCGGTCAAACTCACGTGTCCCACTAGTCAACGTGTCCCAAAAAGTTGACCGCGTGTCGGATGCGTGTCCGAATGTGTCCGACACGTGTCGGACACGCATTTTCCCCAAAAAATCACATGTCCGTGTTTCACAGATTTTGAGTATATATACAAAGGTGGTTTACATAAACATGGCGTTTTAAGGACATGAAATGCATAACGCGACGGTTAAAAATAACTGCCTTGAATTACAATGGTTTAACATTTTTAAAATAAACATCCATTTTATAAAATGATATTATTTTTCGAAAGTCAATGCCAATCTAATATTGTATAAATTCATAGTAGTTGTTAAAATTATCATCAACCCGATGGATGTTATCTTTGGCAAAATAGACAATCCATGAAGAAAAAAAAGAACAACATATGGTCAAATGAAACACTCACTTCATTCAAGACTCCAATTCAATATATAATTATCCTTGTTATCTATGAATAAAAAACATAAAAGTTGTCAATGAATAATTAAATATAGACA
This sequence comes from Gastrolobium villosum, assembly GCA_032173675.1. Taxonomy (NCBI): domain Eukaryota; kingdom Viridiplantae; phylum Streptophyta; class Magnoliopsida; order Fabales; family Fabaceae; genus Gastrolobium; species Gastrolobium villosum. Next base: position 98,155 of record JAVKPL010013824.1, on the reverse strand, counting down.
TAATTTCTAAATCTTCATGAAATCATCAAAATGTTTAATATTGAGGTGATGTCGTCAATGAGATAATTCGGGTGCTTCATTGTGAGGTTTATGACTGGATTCGAAGAACTTGAATTTCTAGGGGATCATACTTCCATAACATGATCCAAACTCAATAAGAAAAAATGGTGATCATAATGAAGAATGTAAAGGAGGCGATCATGATCGGTCACCCCTATATGGATCTAATAAAGTCCAAATTTAATTAATCGAGTTTTGGATGAATCAGTGGAGAAATCCAAAAAATAAAGAGAGAGATAATGTTTTGGTTGGAGTTTTGTTTAACCTTAGAAGTATAAGCATGTTAAGAGAACTCATCATTGAGTTAGAAAGATCATTTCACTGACTCCTGGTGAATGAGATGCGATTACGATAAAGGATACATGTCATTCACAACGAAAATGGTGTATTAGTGGTGAAGGGATAATAGGTATATCACAATTTAACGTATCTAAGGGCTGAGAAATGGATCTAGGTTTGCAGAAGAAAATAACACTCACAAGTCACAAGTTTGGTGGTTTTGGAGGATGAGAATGATACATGAGTCACATGTGGAAGATTTAGGAAGCAAACTGCGATGGCAAAAAGGAAGCGAAAAGATGGTGAGATGATGACTTGGGATGGGTGTGATGAGAAAAGGCTAACATTTGAAGGATGAGATGGTTGAATGTTCGAGGTGACAACATTATACGAGAACGAAAGAAAGCAATTACGTTAAGGGTGCATTGTGGGCTTACAAGCATGATGACCCAAAAGATTGGTTAAGAGACCATCAAGTGGGTGAGCCCAATTATGATTAAGATACAAAATTGCATAACATGAATATATGTTGAAAATTATGTATTGTATTTTATGTTAGTATTGTATGATGTCATTTATGTTAGTATTGTGTGTTTTCTTCTTCTTCTTCTTTTGTGATTCAAAATAGGGTAAAATGTGTGTCATTTTAAAGGATGTAAGGTTGTGTCATTTTAAGAGAGAGAAAGAAATAGGTAAAGGAGGCGAGAGAGTTGACAAAAAAATAAAGATGCGGGTCTCACTTCTTTGTAAGAGTGAAAGGATATAAGTTGTGTCATTTAAAAGGATAAACATTTTTCCCTTCAAAATATTTAACTTTTCTTCGATTTCCCGCTCAATTTTGTCATAACCACTCACTCAATTTGTAGTAAAGGTAACCAAAGAATAGTAAAAAAGAAAATTTAGTGATTTCTTGATAATTTTCTCTCTTTCTCAGGTCCATCTCATTCCTTCTTCCTTTGATTTAACTTCACCGATGATTTCATTCATGATCTTCTTTCTTGGGCTTTTGATCTAATGACATAAAACACCATACTTTGAATCCCGCAACAACTGCTCGAAGAAAGTCAGTACACTATAAGAAGAATGTAGAACAAAGGCGGTTTTATTCGCCTTCATTTACTTCAGGTGATAGTTCAAAAACCACCACAGTTAGCATCGTTAAGTGGTTGGTTTTAACCAATGGTAGGAATAACTGCCTCAAAGTCAATTGTGACATTTATGAAGGAGGTTAAGACTATCGATAAATACGTTTAACATACAACAAGAAAAAGCTCACGATGGTCATTTTAACATCCACTATTTACGCTTCAAAGTATATGAGGTGGTTTTGTTTTTGCAGCAAAAGCAAAGTGGAGGTCTCTAAAGAGGATTATACGTTATTTGCAAAATCTCGCCTATGGAAATGCCTCGAATGAAAAGGATGAGGTTTAAAAATTGATACTAACAGTCTCAACCTGTGTGTTTAATTGATTTTCAGTATGTATACTAAGGTGGTTTATGGACACGATTTTCAATGACGCGAAATACATAATGCGACGATTAAAAATAACTGCCTTGAATTAAAATAGTTTAATGTTGTACTACAAAAAAAAAACAATTTAACATTTTTAAAAGAAACATCCATATTTTCGGTTCGCTTTTTCTGCAGTTACTGCAGATATGTTATCCGCAATAAGCCCAATACGACGTCGTTTTGGAGAGGAAATCATGATGTTTTTATAATTTTAATTTATTTCAGGGTTATAATAGTCTTTATATTTAAATTTTTTAAGATTTCAATACCAAAATGACGTCGTTTTGGGAATAAATGCAAATAACTTATCTGCATTAATTGTAGAAATAATTTTCCCTTTTATAAAATGACTTTTTTTCGAAAGTTAATGCCAATAAAAAATTGTATAAATTCGAAGTAGTTGTTAACAATTATGATCAACCCGATGGAGGCTATCTTTGGCAAAGTATAACAAAGAATAGCATATCGTCAAATGAAACACTCATTTCATTCAAGACTCCAAGTCAATACATAATCATCATTGTTATCTATGAATGAAAAACATAAAAGTTGTCCATGAATAATTAAAATAGATGGTTTTGAATTCAGTTAAAATCACACTCACTTGTTATCTATTAATCGTAAGTTGGTCTGATTAATAATATGCTCATGACAATACATACATAAAGTTAATTTGTCTCTTGGGCAAAAATGAATTGAATCTTGAGAGTTTTAGCCGATAACGAGTTTCATTTAATAAATCATGTTCGCAATTAAAGTTAGTAAAGTTGACTCTCATAAATTTAAAACTTCAATGTGATTTAATATCATAAAAAAAAAAAAGTCGTCGCACTGTTTCATTTAATAAAAAGAAATCATAATCTAAAGTTGTTAAAGATTGACGATAGCCAATTATTTGATGTAAAACATCAATGTAATTTATCGCCATAAAAAATCATCACAAGTTTTCATTTAATAAAAGACAAATGTAATTTAAAGTTTGTCAAAATTGATGATAGCTAATCATTAAGTATGACATTATGCGGTTTATATTTTTCATATGCAAATATATGCAACAACTTTCCGTTGAGCCAGTTATTACATATGAATGCAGAAAAATATGAATATTAAATATATAGAAGGTTTATACTTACTATCTAATTTTCTTATTACTTGTTATTACCAAATCTTAACCGTTGATTTCCGTCGATCTAACGGTTATAATTTATTACAAATTAATAATTATGATCCCATAAATATCAACCGTTAGATTGGCGGAAATCAACGGTTAAGATTTGATAGTAACAAGTAGTAAGAAAATTAGGTAATAAGTATAACATCTCCCTTAAATATATCATTACAATTCTATTAAGTTTACATATCAGCAAATGAGACCCCATGGACATCGAATTATTATTCACTCTTTTATTTTTCATTCACAAGACATCAACTTCGCTACCATTTTGTTGCTGCTGTGGAGACAATTCGGTTCCCGCGTTGGTGTTGGAGATTGATGGAAGAGCCAACATTGTTTAACGTTGCTTGAAAGAACATAAACACCAAAACCAAGTCAAAACAAATGAGTATAAAAATAGGATTTTATAATTCTCATCCAACATTAGAATTCAAATTTTCCTACACACCATTCGATTTTCGTGCTGACATGGGTCCTACATATAATGAAAACTATAAGATTTCAATTCTCATACAAATAAGATTTCAATTCTCCTTCAACATGATAATTATAAAACTCATACAAATATCGGTGTATCATCAAATGGATATATAGTGACTTTGAACTAAGCCTTTGAATTATGGCACAGTGAGAGTGAGAATGAATGATTTATAATAGGGTTTTATTTTTCTTATGTTGCATGAGACAAGTTGTCTCATGTAACACACAAAAAGTGGGTGAGACCCACTAAAAAGGAAGAGAGAGAAAATAAAAAAAGGGTCCCACCAATTTTTGTGTGTGTTGCATGAGACAACTTGTCTCATGCAACATAAGAAAAAAAAAACCCTTTATAATAAGCCTTTGTTTTGGGAAACTATTTTTTCCCTCCTTCGATGATGGGGTGGCGGGAAAAGAGGAAGAAAGTGAAAAATATTTGAATGTTTGGGGTCCCAATTTGAAGTTTGCAATTTTCGAAGGTTGGAAAATGAAACGTCGTGTTATTTGGAAATAGATGGAATTATTTTTTATGGAATGTTAGAATAAAGAAAATAAGGGAACTTCATGAATGGTATTCATAAATAATATTTTAACAGGTCTCTGGACTTTGAATGTTTTACTCACTGTATATAGATATAGATTTTTTTAATATTTATGAGAAGTAAGGTATTTATGAGGTTTTAATAGTGTTACATTTATGAATGGAAGTCATAAATGAATATATATATTTTATTTTTTATAAATGGTAGTCATAAATGAGTTGGTTTCTGAGCTTTGACGGTTTTATTTGAAAGGTATAGATATGTATATATTTTTATTTAAGATTACAAAAATAAATTATTGATGACGTTCTAAGAGCTTACATTAAGTCTTGTTTAAAATTTCAACATCGTTGTAATTAAAAAACAATAATTGCGTGAAATCTAGTTTTTTTAACGAGAACGAATGCACTTATCACCAGAAAATTTTACCACTCTCACAACCAATTTAATCACGGTTGATTTTCGTTAATCTAGCGGTTATAATTTATTAGAAATTAATAACATTTATTCAGTCACACTTATTAATTAATTATTAATTCCAATAAATTATAATTGTTAGATTGACGGAAATCAAAGGTGAATAAATTAATTGTAAAAGTGATAAACTTTTTTGGTGGTAAATATATCCGTCTCCTTTTTTAATAAAGTAATATTATAAAATTAGATATTATTTAAAATAATATTAAACTAAAAATGAATGGAATCAAACTTTAATTAAAAGCAATTTACTAAACTACATATGAGATTTTCACCAAAAAAAAAAAAAACTACATATGAGATTGCCTACATATGAAGGATTAAGAGGTCTTTAACGATTTCACAGATCTAAGGGTCGAGAAAGTGATTGAGAGTCACATAAGAAAACAATACATACAAATCATGATTAAAGACTTACGAAGCAAAATGTGGAGCAAAAAGATGGTGAACTGAAGACTTGGGACAAGTGTGATGAGAAAAGGATGAAGGTTGAAGATTGAAGGGTGAAATGGTAGAATGTTCGAGAAGACGACATTATAAGAGAATGAAAGAAGTGAATTAGGTTTAAGCTACATTGTGGGCCAACAAGCATGACGGCCCAAGAGATTGGTTAAGAGACCATGAAGGTTGGTAGGCCCAATTATGATTAAGATACACAATTGCATAGTCTAAATATATGTGCGAGATTAGGTATTGTATTTTATATTAGTATTGTATGCAGTGTTAGAGCCGGGATATTAATATTGTATTTTGGTTGGAGTTTTGTTTAACCTTAGAAGTATAAGCATGTCAAGAGAACTCGTCATTGAGTTAGAGAGATCATTTCACTATGACTCTGGTGAATGAAAAGCGATTACGATAAAGGATACACGTCATTCACGGCGAAAATGGTGAAATAGTGGTGAAGGGATAATAGGTATATCATAATTTAACGTATCTAAGGGCTGAGAAATGGATATAGGTTCGCAGAAGAATATAACACACACAAGTCACAAGTTTGGTGGTTTTGGAGGTTGAGAATGACACACGAGTCACATGTGAAAGATTTATGAAGCAAATTGCGATGGCAAAAGGAAGCAAAAAGATGGTGAGTTGATGACTTGGGATGCGTGTGATGAGAGAAGGCTAACGTTTGATGGCTGAGATGGTTGAATGTTCGAGGTGACAACATTATACGAGAATGAAAGAAAGCAATTACGTTAAGGGTGCATTGTGGACTTACAAGCATGATGACCCAAAAGTTAGCCATCAATACATAATCATCCTTGTTATCTATGAATAAAAACCATAAAAGTTGTCCATGAATAATTAAAATAGATGGTTTTGAATTCAGTAAAAATCACACTCACTTGTTATCTATTAATCGTAAGTTGGTCCGATTAATAATATGCTCATGACAATACATACATAAAGTTAATTTGTCTCTTGGGCAAAAATGAATTGAATTTTGAGAATTTTAGCCGATAACGAGTTTCATTTAATAAATCATGTTCGCCATATTCATCCAGACGTTTTCTTCGTTGTGTGTTTTTAACTCATAATATTGTTTTTGCTAAATTCCTTGCTTAAATGATAAAATTAAGATTAAGGGGTGTATTGGATTAGGATTTTAAAAAACTTTTTTCGAGATAAAAAATCTTACAGATTTTAAAAGACTATTCAAAATTGGAGGGACTTTAAAGACATGTTTGAAAGACTTTTTTTATAATCAAGATTTCATAAGATTGGATTTTAAAGAATTTATAAGATTTGAAAGGACAATATGGATTTATAAGATTTTAAAAACCATATTAATTTTTAACAAACATTCAAAATTACAAGAGTCAATACAAAAAGTTAACAAAGAAATGCAATGATATTAATAAAAAAAAGTAAAAAAAAAATATAATTTTCTCAATTAGTAAAATTCATGATAAATTTTCGTTTGGAATTTTTTGCAATTGATCTTGTAATCCTTGGGATTTTTGTTCTACGTGATGAGAGTTTTCTAACCATATATCATATGCATGTTTTCATTGAGTATTCCAAGAAAATTTCGAATATGAATTTATGGGTTTTATTACATGCAAACTTAGAAAATTTCTCAAATTATTTTCAGTCGATAGATTGAAACCTTAAATTGTTTTTGGGATTTTGAAAAACAAGTTTATAGTGATCTATTGAAACAAAAATTGTTTGAAATCGTTTCCTATAGCGAAGGAATTTCATTCATGAATGTATTATTATGAAACATAGGGTTCATATTATGAAAGTTTCAATCTTTCTTTAAATCGATCTTGTTTCATTGATGTAAAATGAAAATTGGTTTGAGGGTTTCTGTTTTCCTATTATTTTTTCACTGTTTTATATTGTTATTAATACAAAAATCACATATTTTTGTACCAAGAAAAATAATGACCAATAGCTTGAAAATTTATTTTTTAAACTTTCAAAAATTGCTCCAAAATATGTTATTTTGTTGGGTTGTTGTTTCTGGGTTATTTTGTGATGAAAATCACTCAAAACTCTGTTGTTTTTGAGCTTTGATTAAGCTCCCATGGCGGAACTCGGTTTCGAGCAGGCCGACCCATCAAAGGAAGAAGAAGACACTGCAATAGAGAAATCTCAAGAAATCTTAGGGGTTAGGGTGAGACTGTGAGAGAGAGACATCCTATTTATATTTCTCACTAAAAAGTCTCATGAAATCTCTACTAATAGAAAACCCATTAAAATCGTTAGATTTTTGGATACCACAAGATTGTTTTTCCTTTGTTTAAAATCTTGATTAAATACCAACGGATTTGGACGAATTCTAAAATAATCTTTTAAAATCATAATTGAATACCACATGACTTTTTTCAATCATTTAAAACCCTAATTGAATGCCAATAGATTTTTTTGTCCAAAAATAATCCATTAAAATTCTTTGAAATCCCAATCTAATACACCTTCTAAGTTCTTTTTTAAATAAAAATTTAGATTAGAGGAGACACGCCCCATATACAAGACCAGAAAAAACCACCAATCTCATTAAAAATTTAATGCGGGATTATATATCACTTACTAGAGGGAGAGTTAAGAATCAAACCTAAGTCACATCTAGCGTGGACGAAAGATTCGATCCGCTATGCCAAACCTCATTAATATGCATATGAATTCACATTAGCAACATTTTATAATTATTATATAGCAATAGGAATTAATGTTGAACATTCCATTGCATATGTTAATGTTAAAATGATTTAACAAATCTATTATTAAGTTATTACAATCTATTGCTAGAATCATACTTATGAGATCAAGACTTTTTTTATTTTCTTTGGGACGTGTTATAGTGGATGTTGCATCTTTGTTGGAATTCAACCGATTGCATATAACAAAACTGACATCTTTTATTACATTTTGTGTTTAATAAATAGCCAAATCCATATATCTTCAATTTTTTTTTTGACACTTATGTCTAATATATATATTGCATCCTCTCATGGAATTTACATAGATCTAATATTGTCTTGACTAGAAACTAGTAGTAAGTTGTTTGAGTTCTACCTTTGTATCAAAAAAAAAAAAAGTAAACATCCTTTTTAGTCTCTGGCAATATCCACGAAAGCCTTTTCAGTCCCTGACAATAAAAAGGGACAAACTATCCCTGAAATAACAAAAAAGGGACCACGTTCGTCCTTCTGTCAACTCCACCATCACGGCTCAACTAACGGTGCCCATGTGGCACGTTAGTGTGCTGACGCGGCTTGGACGCCTGCCCAGAGGGGCCATATTGGTCCCTTACAAAATGCACGAGGCCCTTATTGGTCCCTGATACAATGCTTTTACTAGACCATACTTTCCTTCTCTGCCATGCCTACTACCACGATTTTTCTTCCTCCCTCTCCTCCCTCATCCATGCCTTCACGTTATTTCATTAACACTTTCTGTAAAGCAATTTCTAATGTTTCAAAAAAGTAAAATGAAAAAAATCAAATACCATAGAAATGTTGGATTTATTGATTAATTCACAGGCAACAAAAAGAGAAAGTTCATCCATAATTATGCATTGAATATAGCTTGTAAACACATTAAGACCAGAGATCCTACCCTTTAATTTGGTGCTTCCAGAATGATGAGTTAGCTTCTTGCCGACGTAGATAACTGATGGAAATTCTTTTCTACATTCAAAAAGACATTCGAATTCATTCCTTATATCATGTACTACTTCCTTAAGATTCATTCTGCTACTAGCAACCGGTGTAGTTCCAAGACATTCACTGCACTCTTCTTTTGTTTCTTCTGCCTCAGACCCCACAACTTCTCCTGCCTCAGACTCCAAGTCAAGTTCTGTTTCTTCCTCATGTTTGGTTGATAATGCATCTTCATTAGCATTTATTTGTGTAACAATGAAAGTGCCATTACTTGAGCTATATCTCATCCCAGTTTCCATTACATTCTGATCAAAAGCTGACACAGTTGAACTTTTTTCGCTTGCATCTTCTAAATCAGGAATCCCTTATCTTTTCCTTACTTATCTTTCCCATACTTCTCTTTCCCGTGCTTCTCTTTCCCGTTCTTCTCTTTCCCTTACTTCTCTTGCATCGTGATCATAACAAGACGGATGTGCGTAATCCCATGTTTTTGGTATCTGAGGAGTAGGTAAGACATGGGCATGAGTGTGTTGGATTTTTCGTGCGTGACAATGTTACAGTTGTAGGCTGAATGACTTATTTGCTTAATATACTCTTTTGCCCTGGAATGAACTGAAGACTTGCAGTTAAGTGTTTTTTGAGTCGTCTGATAAGCTATTAATTCTGTAGATCCTGGCTCAGTTATATTGCCGTGAAAGAAAATTTGTACTTATCGTGGTTCTACAATAATTTTCCCCATGAACATTTGTTTCATTCCTCTCCAGGATAATTAGCAAAGTAGTTGGCTTTGTATGTACTGTAAGCTGATCATGAACTTTAAGGGATTTATTATGTTCTCCTTTTTTAATGACCGTTTTCTGTATTTGAGGTTTAAAACATGCATAAGATTTGGAAAACTTGTTAAAGTAAATAATTTTCTTTCTTTCCTTGAAGCTACTATGTTAGCAGTTTGTTTAAGACAAGTAAAACACATGCAGAAGAAAAGCTTAGTTGGCACCTAGTGTCTGGATGCAAAAACATCGCTTACCATTTTTAGTGGCTGCTTGATAAAGTGAAGATGTTAATTAATAGATACTCAATAAGAGTATTTTCCTTCTTGTATCCAACAAACAAAAATAATGGTCTTGAACAACATTGAATGTTTTTGAAGATGAATAAATAAGATGAAATCATTTTGTAATTTACTATTTTATTTAATTGTTAATTACGACTTTTACAGCTTGACATATCAATTCATATCTTTGTTTTACCCCTCATTTAGTGTGTGGTAATTACCCTCGCTTTCCTCAAAGTGTTCTTAAACAACTCTTTTCTATCAACCATGGTCTTATTATCCTTTCCGAATGAGGGAGGAGTAACGTGGAGGCATGGATGAGGGAGGAGAGAGAGGAAGAAAAATCGTGGCAGTAGGCTTGGCAGAGAAAGAGAGTATGGTCTAGCAAAAGCATTGTATCAGGGACCAATAAGGGTCCCGTGCATTTTGTAAGGGACCAATATGGCCCCTCTGGGTAGGCGTCCAAGCCGCGTCAGCACACTAACGTGCCACATGGGCACCGTTAGTTGAGCCGTGACGGTGGAGTTGACAGAAGGACGAACGTGACCCTTTTTTGTTATTTCAGGGACCAATTTGTCCTTTTTTTATTTCCAGGGACTGAAAAGGCTTTCGTGGATATTTCCAGGGACTAAAAAGGGTGTTTACTCAAAAAATATTGTCTTGCTTATAGGGGTGGTAAACGAGCCAGGGGCCTTTCAGGGGACTTTGGCTCGGCTCGTAAAGGCCTGAGCTCGTTTAATAAAAGCTCGTGTTGGAACCAGGCTTTGACTTGTATAAAAGCTCGTTTAATAAAAAGGCCTCAGGCTCTAATTCAAAAGCTCGGCCTTAAAGCCTCCCAGGCTAGCCTAATATATAAATATTTATTTATATCTTTTATATTACTTGTAATAACTCTCTCTCTCATCAATTTATTTCAGCCCATTTTATTGGTTTAACAGACTTTTTGAATGATTTTGTTCTATATTATGCTATTTGGATATATATTGAATTTATGTATATTTATGGAATTACTAGTGCTCTTCTATATTATCCTTCATCCTCCTTCACACAAACAAACCCACAAAAACTCATTCGTTCCACTGTGCACTGCTTGTTTGTGTCAATTTTTTTTTTGCACTTTTTTTATAATAGGCTAAGATAATATAACCTGTTATCTTCATTCTCTCACTTTATTTTTTATTTTTATTGTAGACTTTGTAAATTATTGCTGCAAATTGGAAGCTAAGGTTTCTATCTGAAAATTGATTTTTTGTGGAATTCTGTTATCTTATTTTTATTTTTTAACATGCTAACAGACTAAGACAGACTTCACACAGGCTTTTATTTTTTGTAAATAAACCAGGCCACAAGCCAATAATATATTCATGACAGGTAACATGCTAAGGCCAGTCGGACACGTTTAAATACAGGCTTGGCCCGTTAAGATCAAAGCTCGGCTCGGCTCGGCCCGTTAACACCCCTACTTGCTTAGTTCATGTTGGTTTTGACTCTCAATTTATTATTAGATATCTTAAGCCTTCAACACATGACCATTTTAGAGAGTAAGATTTTTTACATTGTCAATTCAGTGAAATAATTTTTACCATTAAAGGAAGAAAAAGTTAAGGATTAATTTTTTATTTTTTTATAAAAAAGGGGGGCAAATCAGTTATCATCAATGTAAAAATAATAAGTTTTATACGAAATTTTGGTTATTTTTTCACTTAATTGTATCTAATAATTTACATAACTAATAAATTTGAATCATTAAATATAAGTGGGAACAAAGATTGAAATTGAGATTGTACCTTATACTGATATAAAATGATCTGCCTCTTTTTTTAAATAAAACATAAATTATGAGGGAAATGATCCTTAATCTTAACCGTTGATTTCTGTCAAAGTAAAGAGTATAATTTATTTAGAATTAATAATTAATTAATAAATGTGATTCAATAAATTATAACTTTTAGATTCACGAAATTAACGATTGAAATTTGGTGTCAAAAGATCATGCCCTAAATTATCAAGATATTGTTGAGAATGGTATGAGGTTCATGGGTCCTCCCACTTATGCACTTCACTTAATCCATTACCAATCAATGTAAGACTTATCACACTTGAATATACCAATAATCTTCCCCTTAAGTGTGAAACCCACAATTGATATATGTTCCCCCTCAACCGAGTACCCCATGCCCAAGTATTCAACCCGCCTCCTAATCAAATATCTGGCTAGCTAGCTCGAGCCGAACCTGACTATGATATCACTCTTGAGAATTGTATGAGATTCATATTCTCTCATTTATATGCATTTTATTTAACCTATTACCAACTCATACGCGATTCATTACACTTCAATTTTCCAATAGATATAAATATAATCATTCCGTGTACACGACAAGTAGAAGCATCTAGAATGATATAACATACTATACACATGCATTAACAAATTTTGACTCATGAGATTTCTCATGCAACTATTTTTAAATAAAAATATTAGAATTTTATACTATAAAAAACCTTCCGCTTGGAAGACTTCATTCGGAGTGGCAAACGATCAAGTGAGTATGCTCTAAAATATACAATCTTGAATTTTTTTTTTCTTTCTAAACTCTTTTCATTTAGATTTTATTTTCAATTCAAGCATTAATAAAAGTCATAAATATAAGTTGCATTCTTATTAATATTCATACTGATCTAGAACTGCTTAGATTTCTCATTTAATAAGTTTTAAATAGAAAGTTAATGTTTTGTACTGTAAACGTTTTTCCTTGAACAATACTTTCATTAAAGTAAGAAAGAAACCCATAACTTTATTTGAAGGATATAGATATAAATTTCATTTTAAAATTAAGAGGAGTTTATTAATGGGGTTTTAAATGTTACATCCAAGTCTGGTTTAAAATTCCATCTTCATTGTAATTAAAAAATAATAATTATGTGGTATCTAACTTTATTTATTAAGGTAAAACTGTATGATTAGACATAATTTAGAATAATTTCACACTAAAAATAAACAAAATTAGACTCAGGTTATAAGCAATTTACTAAAATACACATGAGATTGTCTGTGCTTGTATTATTTGTAGAATTTCATATCATTTGTGTGAAAAGAAATTCCATATTTGAACAAAAAAATCCTCTTATATTCTATTGCTACAAACATAACAGTCCATAATCATTAATTTATATTATTTTTTTGATAATATCATTAATTTATATTATACTGATTGTATATCTATAACTTGTTGTCAAAATCACCTTTTTAATAAAAAATAGTGTAATTAGAATTAATATCTAACAAATGAATTTGTAAACTATTTTTCAGGTGTATTTGAATATGTTGGGGATTTGATGAAGCAGAAAGAAATTAAGTTTTATGTATCTGATGAGAGTAGCTCCTATATGAGTATGACACAATTCGAATAAGATAGATTAGTTGAGTTTATGATGAACAGATAATATTTTAATTAGAGTTTTGTTTAACCCTGGAAGTAGGAGCAGTTAAGAGAATGATAGTAGAGGATAAGATTCCATGACACTTGAAAGATGATTGAGAAAAGAAAAGAGAGAATAGTGACTGCTAGATGCACTCTATATGAGGTTAGAGAAAAAGAAAAGAACTGGCTTTTCTGGTTAATATGGCAATTGTGAGAGCATACATCCATCATCATCATCATCCAGGTTCAAATACCGGTAGAAGAAGGAATCTAAGAGAAAAAGAAAAAGAAAATGATTCCGGTTTCAAGAACATCGAAACAAGCAATGAGTATTATATAAAACTAGCAAATGACAAGTTTTCAATTTATACCAAAAAAAAAAAAAAAGTTTTCAATTAAACAGTTTTGACCATCTTGCAATTTTGACATTGATTTACTCTTGTTAATCCGGTAAACTCAAATTAAAAAAAAAAAGTTTTGAGCGGAAACGGGAGGAAATTGAGTAATTTAAATTTAAAATTCAAATTTATATAAATCATGAGATAATGAGCTACATCGTGTATTAGAAAACAAACAGAGTTTGTTAGAAGCAGAAGATGAGTCCCTCACCCTTCAAGGACTTCCAAAACCTTGTTAGAATTGATGTAATTGTTATAGCTGCTGGTGGATCTAACAGAAAATATGTTCTCCTAATACATTTGATCCAAGAAGTTGCTATCTTGTTTAGCTCCCATCACAAGAGTGTCATGCATAACTAAGGAGTTTATATTCATTCTTATAACCAAGTGTTTAGTAATTTGAAAAAAAAAAAAAAATAGAATGCCAATAACCTTTTTAGCATAGATTGTAATTATCATATATAGTGTGCATAGAAACACGGGACAATGACCATTTTGTCACGTTTGGACAAAAAAATTATCAAACTGTCACACTAACAGTAAATTTTGTCAAAATGCCACGCGGCATAATTCGCTACACAATGTAGCGAATTATGCATGCAAGTAATTTGCTACATAGTGTAGCGAAATATGCCACGTTAGAACTAAAAAGTGCCATGTATCAAAATTGTTGAAATTCGCTACCCTATGTAGCGAATTTCAACAATTTTGAACATGACATTTTTTGGTTCGGAGCATCCTGACGTGGCATTTTTCGCTACACTGTGTAGCGAATTACTTGCATACATAATTCGCTGCACTGTGTAGCGAATTATGCCGCGTGGCATTTTGGCAAAATTTACTAGCGAATTACTGCAAAATTTACCAAGATTATCCTTAATAGAGAAAAGATAAACATAATTTCCTCATAGGCGCAATTTTAGACGAACTCACGGATTGTTTTCTTTAAGGTAGCCTTGTTAGAATTAGTAATTAATAAAATTGTTTCCTGCAAATCTTATCGCCATTAAACACCCACTCACAATTGTTGGTGCCGTTGTTCAAATAAAATGATTAAAGAGGTATCATCTCAACAGGTTTAGATCTTCCCTTGTCTGTTATAAGCTTTTCTGCTATCATATGACCAATAAAACTGACTTTATAAATTTATTCAGAGCTGCAATTTACTTTGTTTGCAAAGTAACTGAAAAGCTTTACGTTTTATGCTTCATATATGTCTTGTTTTTTCCTGAATCATATGATATTAACAAGCAAACATGTCGAACATGCTATTTCGTTGTTTTCTGTGTCGTTGAGAGTAGAGGAAGGATTCAATCGTTGATTTACATTCATGTCTTGCTTACGTGAGTTTGTCTAAAACTGTGTTTGTGAGGAAATTATATTTTTCTTTTTTCTATTAAGGGTGATTTTGGTATCTTTTGAAAAATTAACTATGTTAACAAAATTTTGAATGGAAAAACAAATTAGAGGGGTAAGTGATAAAAAAGATTTAAGTTGAGGTAAATGATTAAAAATTTAAGAGAGGGAGTTAAGTGATTTTAAGGAAACTTGTAAGGGGTTTTTGAAGTTTTCCCTAATTATATTTTGAATTATTTTAAATGTCCATCAAATATACAACTTAACGCGGAGCCATTTCAGGGCTTTTGAAAGTTTTGTGAAATGGATCTTTTCCCTACGCAAATGACTTTTATATATAAGCAGTAATGTATGCAATTACACCCGCGGTATGTTAAGAACACAAAAATGTGATTTTTTTATGAACTGTGAAAAACTTTATAGATAAAACTTAAAACACAAAATTGACAGTTTTTATTTTATTTATTTATTAATGACTATTATGGAAGGAAACATCATGATATTGGCATTCTATGAGCGAAAATAGGAGCATTTGGGACCAGTTGCGCGTGTTTCTAGAGTCAGTGACCAAAGTACCACGCTTGGACAAGATAATTACCAGACTGTCATGCCAACAGTAAATTTTGCCAAAATATCACGCGGCATAATTCGCTACACAGTGCAGCGAATTATGTATGCAAGTAATTCACTACACAGTGTAGCGAAACATGCCACGTCAGAACCAAAAAGTATCATGTGTCAAAATTGTTGAAATTCGCTACCCTATCGCAAGTATTCCCTATAATTATTCTGTGGGGGCACTGAAAGCAACAATTATCTCATGTACAGTAATTGAATGTGCATTCATAATAGCAATCACTGTAAAATCCGAAAACGATTTTGAACTCTAAACAAACATTACAAATCACAATCAATATGCATTTCAATTTTCAAACTATAAAACACAGAATGTATTTTATATGGATTTATGATGGCTATGATATTAAATGATATAAAGTAAGGTGTTTAATAACATAAGAGGGAGTGGATGCTCTCATAGATGCATAAATTTATATAAAATAACAAATATAATAAATTACAGGTTTGAAGTGCTGTCATCTAGTCATGTTGATGCGGAAGCATTGCAAAAATTTGAGCATCGATCTTCAGACTTTAACCATCTACGTGCGTACCATAAACCTTATAATGGATAATTTGGACTGCTTTTGTGTTTTTGGTAAATATTAAATTACGTAATGTCTGAAGTGATTGTTAGAACAAGATACTATAGGTATTTATATAATTGATTGTTAACATGCTGAGCCGAGCTTAGCTTTGTTCTTGAAAGATTAAGTGTGTGTAGAACAGTGGGCCGGTCATTAGGAGATGAAAGTGGATCTTCTCATGTGTTAATTAATATAATTATGTTATGTAGGAGAATCCTAACTATATAAGGATAAATCAATAGTAATGATTTTATAATTGTCTATTTCAATATTTTTCCTATTTCTCTTTTCTTATCATAATTGATTTACTTTTGTATGGTTATGATTCTTTCACATTACATAATCATATTAACTATAACACATAAGGAATATAATAACAACAATGGGGAATAAATTTGCAGCCCCTTCAACAGTGGAGGAGAAAGGTATTTATAGGGGAGACAAGAGGGTTCCCCGGTGGTAGAATGATCTAAGGGGGTATTTGGTATATGAAATATATTTTTTTTCCTGAAAAAAAAAAGATTTTTAGGAATACGGTAATAAATATTTTTGCCCAGCTAAATTATGAAAAAGTGTTTGGTATGCTAAAATTATACCGGGAAAGTTGAGTTAATTTTACTGATGTTATATTTGGTTGGGGATAAAATATTGATGTGATTTTGAAGCAAAATGACGATTTCGTGTTTCTTGCCATAAATTCTTAAGACATTGCATGTCTTATTTGAGGGCAATTTTGTCCAAAAAAAGTAACACACTTTTCATGGTTCATGGGTAAAAAATAAGGGTTTTATAATTCTCATGTAACATGAGAATTGAAATCTCATGTTGTAGAAATATAAAGTATGTGGGACCCATATGTTAGAAAAAATTATGTGTAGGACCTATATCAGCACGGAAATCGAAGGATGTGTAGGAAGATTGCAATTCTCATGTTAAATGAGAAGTATAAAACCCAAAAAATAATACCACCGTTCAAAGGAGATTTTTTTTTCCAATGTCACATTGAAAAACAGATCCATGGGAATAATATTATACTTGTATTTTTATCATATTCTCCATACCAAACATGGTAAACAAAAAATTCACACCCCACTTTCCCAATATTTCTATCACATTTCCATCCCAAACACCCCCTTAAAATCATTACCTTGTTGGCCCCTTTTTTGAGGAAGTGGCCAGCCCATTCCTCATAATGAGAAGAGAGAGTGCATGGGAGTGAGGGTATGCAACCTAGCACGGACACGCCTTTTTTCTCAAAATTTACGTGTCGGACACGTGTCCGATACAGACACGCTCCGACACGCTCGGACACGCGTCCGACACGTGGTCAACATTTGGGGACACGCGGTCAACTCTCAGACACGTTCCGACACATTTTTCGGATACGCAGTCAACCTTTTCTGACACGCAGTCAACATTCGGACACGCTGGGACACGTTTCGGACATGCTGGGACACGTTTTTTTTTTTTTTAAATCTTAATTTTATTTTATTAACTAAATAAAAAAATTTATAAATTAATTTTTTTCTATTATGAAATATGATATGAAAAATTAACAAAGTACAAAAAAATATTTTTATTTTTATTTATGTTATGAAATTTAAATATTTGATTAGTTATATTACTTATCATGGACTCTTATATGTATTAAATATAAATTGTATTATATATATTAAAATTTTTATTTAATATCAAAACGTGTCCCAACGTGTCCAAATATGACATTTTTTAAAATTAACGTGTCGGCGTGTCGTGTCGTGTCGTGTCGTGTCTCGTGTCCGTGCATCATAGAGGGTATGAATGTTTCTGGCGTGATAGAGTTCCCAATCTTTATGTTGAGATAGAGGGGATGGGCTTTGGATTGGGCCCAAAACTCTCATCCAAAATACATCACATCACAACCATAAGTGTGAAACCTATTTTTGGCAAAAAAAAATTACTTCATTTTTTGTAACTTTAAATATTATTTATAAAATTTAAAATTATTTATAAAAAAATTGACGGAATTTTTTAAAAAAAGAAAAAAGAAAAAGGAAAAATATGCTTTGAGGGAAAAGACCATTTATGATGTGCAACAGTTACTTCATTTTTAACATTGGTTTGCTTCATAGATTTTACTGTAAAATATAGATATTGGCACGAGCTAAATTTTTTTAGCATCAGCTAAAGTTTTTATGTTATCTAAATTTGTTTTGTACATCCAAATAAGTATGGGAGAAACTGGACGGGCCGGCCTACAGGGACCTACGGCTCGGCCTACATCAGGCCAGATTAGACATAGTATATTTTATATAACATGTCGAGTTTGGGCCTTAAAAAAGCATGTTTAATAAAAATGTCGTAGGTCCACTTTTAAAAGGTCAGGCCTATAAGCCTACAGGGCGGCCTATATTGTATTCTTTATTTTAAATAAAATAAAATAGAGTAATTATATCTCGAAGGAAAAAATAAAGGTTATAAATTTAATCAATTGCAATTATTTATAACTTAATTATATTCGATTATAATTTAATATAAATCTTACTTTTTTTTTTGGTGAAAATAGAAATCTTACTTTATTTCTTATATAGGAGGAACCAACCTCTCAACATGTTAGATTGTATATATGAATATATTAAAAGATTTTTGGGAGAGTATACTTACTACAAGCATCATGATTTGTTTGTTGAATTCATGTAGTTATTTTAATTTACATAGTATGGATTTGTTTATTGGATCTGATGAAATATATGTTATTTAGTTTGAACATTTTGCTTTTGAAAATGACTTAAGTGCATATTGTATGAGTTTTGTTATGATTCATGATTCTGTTTGGACGTTGAAATTATGATTTTTGATGTAGCAACTGAATTTAAGTATTGTGTAAAGTTGATTCATGGTTCTGCTTGGAAGTTAAAAATTAATAGGCTAACGGGCCAAGACAGGCCATTTGTTTTTTTTATAAACGGGTCAAACCAGGCTAACAGTTAGACTCATACTAGGTTTGGGCAAGGCCAAATTGAGATTTTTTGACGAAAATTTGGACTTTTCGGGACAAAGCTTGGCCCAGCCCAGCCCACTTTCACCCCTACTATAATAAGTGTAGTTTATCTTATTTTATTTATAATTATATTTCAAATTCGTTACCTTATCTTATGGGTAGTTAGTTATCTTATAATTAGTATTGATTATCTTATCTAATTGGTAGTTATCTTATTAGCATTTCTTTTCTTATTTCAAATTAGTTGACTATAAAATAGTTAGCCTACAAATTAAGCAATTGCATTCAATTATTCTCTCAATCTCTTTTTTTTTTATCAGTTGTTTCATAACTAACATTTATTATCTTATTTCTAGTTATTTGTTATCTCTCAATCTTTTCTCTCTCTCAATCTCCAATTTCCTTTCCCTCATTGCAAGGTCTAATTTCTCTCATCTCCTAGCAATCTTTTTCTCCCCTCTTTTCTTCAGATCTTCTGTCAAACGAATAACAACAGAACAAGATGCTACGAAGAGTTTCTTTGGACGGCCAGAAAATGCTAAAAAGCCATATGAATTTCCAAAAAAGCATGTGTTTATGAGTCCAATATCAATATATATCGGTCTTTTGGTAGAAGAAATATGAATAAGGTATGGTCATTTTTTTTTTATGTTTTTCAAGAATTATATCAAGACCGCTATAAGTGCTCAAAAATATAACAAGTTTGTAAGAATGTTTTTTGGCTTATGTTCAACTAGTTCAAGAGGTGTCACGGGTTAATCCGCCCCGACCCAATTTCATCCCACAAATAAACAAATAATGGGGCGGGTCAGGGCGACTCATCTTTAACTCTCTTTAATATATCTTTAACTCTCTTTATATAGAGCGGATTGTGTTGGGTTAATGAGTTGAAATATTTAACTCAATTCGCCAAAACTCAAATGGGTCATATAATAGCCCAAAATAATTAATTAGCAAAATACACGGGATTAGATAAAAATGGGTGTAGACAAAAGTGCCCGAAATATAAAAATGGAAGTAGAAATATTCCTAGAAAAATATTCCAGACTGTTGGGTAAAGTTTGGTAATTTATGGAATTGAATAGATAGATGAACTAATACCCACTTAACATGTGTTAAGTGGGAAGCCACTTAAAGGAACCAAAACCCTCCCCATTCCCGTAAGTGCAGCAAAGAAGAAAGAAGAAGAAAAGAGAAGAAGGAAGGAAAAGGAGAGGGAAAGAAGAAGAAAGGGGAAAAAGGAGAGGAACCATAGGTGAGGCAAACCTTGATGGTTTTGAGTGATTCAAAAGCCTAAACCACTTCAAGTCTTCCCCTCTTTCACAATCCTAGCTTGGGTCTTGGTGGGGAGTTGTGTGGGTGGAGATTTTTCTTCCCAAAGTTTTGACCCTTTGGAGGAGTGTGAGATTTGGGAGCTTCTACCTCCATGGAAGCTTGAGGAACCATCACCCCTTGATTGTGCAACACTTGGTGGTAAGATTTCATCCTTTAAACTCTATTTTCATGAAGAATCCATGATTTAGGTTTTGGATGAATAGTGTTTTGGGGCTTATGGTTATGTGAGTAAATGGGCTATGTTCTAGGAAGATTGAGGCCTAGAGTATGTTGAGAAAAATGCTAGGAATGACATTTAATCGGTGAAAATAAGTTTATATAGTCATATGATTTTGTTTGGAAAATTACAAAATTATGCATTTGACTATGGTTTGGCTTGTTGGTGTAATCAATGGTTTGGTTTGGGTTGATTGTTGATATTGTCCATGTGATCCTTAGGATTGAGGCATTTGGACCAACAGTGAATAACCAACCATTGGAGCAAGCTATGGAGCTCGGTTAGCTCCTTGAGATTGATATGTGTTGTGAAGGTTGGTGAAGAACAAAGGTTGAGTTGGAAGCATTGAGGTAAGCCTTCGGACCTTGGGTGTAATTCCCTTTATTGTTCCACCAAGCCCTGAACGGGTAATGGTGTGTTGTTGTATATAATTGCAATGAAATAGTGTAATGCTTTGTTATACGTATTTGCATGCTTTGGTGTGGCATAGGATGGTGTTTCCCTATGTTGGTATGTTGCATGACGATGCGTAAATCATACTTGGTAGTTTAGCTGGCCAGTAGGACTATTTGCATCTGAGTATCCTTAGGACAGCTCGAGAGCTCGAGGGATGTCTCCTGGAGATGTTGTGTACACTTGCATGGATATGTATTTGCTGCATTATTATTGTCATTGCTATTACACTGTTATTGAACTATGGGGTGGAGAGATGCTCCAAGGACCCCTGGTTTACTGGATATATTCGTATATCTCACCCCGTGTTGTTGGGGACCCCCTTTCAGGAAAGGATGCTGCAGGAGCCTCTGATGGCAAGTGGCCATATTTGAAGTGATTGGGCATATGAAGATATTGTGTCATGTGATTAAGCATGTCATTTTGTAGTTCCTATGTATAGGATTGTAAATGAAAGACAATTGTCATATGCATGCTATGTGTTAATTGGTTGGACTTAGCCTATGCTCATCCCCTTTGGTATCTCTTTAGTTGATGGGAGCCAAGGAGTTGATCATAGTGTTTTGTAGCTAAGTCTCATTATTTGTAATTGAAACTTGTAAACATGATGTAATGTTGTAATTATTGGGTATTTGCATATATGATGAAATGATATGCATGATTCTCTTGTATATGAGTATCTAGAGAGACTAGAATTCATGTATTGAAAGGATTATATGATGTAAATTAGGTGAAAGAAGACCTTTAGGTTGGAAAACCAATTTAAAACAAAGGTACCCTGTCTTGTTGTCCGATTTTCGTATCCTATACGATAGATTTGGACCCTTGTGTCTTGATGGAAGTTGTAGATATGTTTCTTAGCTTTCCATAGAGACCAAGATTGTGTAATTTGGATAAGTATAACTAAAGTTATGGTTAAAATACCACAGGAGGGTCAAATTGCCCTGTTTTGGGTACACAGCCCTGTTGTCTGGCGCTATGGGCGCCAGACTGGCGCTAGGAGCGCCAACGGCCAAAAAATGGCAGTGGCGCTGGCGCTGAGGGCGCCACTGTGGCGCTGTCAGCGCGGGGGATCTGCCGACTCAGCACCTGTCGCTTAGAAATCTCATAACTTGGGCTACGGTGCTCCGATTTGAGCGCGGTTTGAACCCACGCGTAACTAATGGAAAATCCTATAATATAATGGGAAAATGGAGACCATAATAAATGAAATGAAAGTATGGTATTAAGCTTTAAGTATGTTATTCCGCAATGTATTATGGTTATGGTCACGCAATTGGGTAATTTTAATTCGGCTTGCTTTAAAAAGAAAAATTTAACCGGATTTAATTGCACCAATGTGATTGTAACTGCGCTTAATATCATAAGTCAATGTTAACAAACCGGTTCTAGAACGAGGTGTTACAGGTCACCCCTATCATGGAAGAAACATCCTCATAAACTCTTCTACAGTAATTTTTTTGTTTCTACTGGTAGAGCATTTACTGTGAGCACTAATAACAATCTTGATGCAATTCTTGATATATATATATATATATATATATATATATATATATATATTTGTTACACCAATATAAGAATAAGAAGTGTTACACTCAATCTTGATCATCGATCCTCTTGTATCCAATGGCTCACATTATTAAAAAATTAGAGCCATTAGATTTAAGTGGAATCAACAGCCAAAATTGAGAGTATAAATGATCCTAATATATATATATATATATATATATATATATATATATATATATATATATATATATATATATATATATATATATATATATATAGGGATATTCTTACTACCAAAATCTTCCACTACCAACTTACTACCTATCTAATCACCATTGGATCAACATTTTCTCTTTTTTCAAAAAGTTTTTAACATTCTCTCTTTGATTCAATGGTGATCAGATAGGTAATAAGTTAGCAGTAGAAAAATTTGGTAGTTAGAATATCCTTCCTATATATATATATATATGACCACACCTTGTTTGACATTTCTTCTATCAAAGGGCAGTTGGAAGCAGGCTATTTTGGCAATTCATATGGTTTTTTAACATCTTCACTCTGCAAAAGGAATGCCCAAGTCAAGTAAAAAAATTGAACTCCAGTGAACCTTCATAGTCAAGTCAATCTGTAAGTTCTTTATTTGTTTGTGGCAGTGATTAAATATCTAGGTAATATAGTTTATAATATTGAGCCTTAAAAATGACAACTCCAAGGATGAGGTAAAAATTATATAATTGGAAAATTTATGATCTCATACAATGCAGCACAAAAGAGGAGAAATTAAAAGCTTAAACAGACATGAAAAACAGAACATTGTAATCTTTAATCATTTGGTTTTTAGCTCTGCAGAGGAACTTTGCAGATTGACTACAGTTTCAGAAGTGAAGCACTAAATTGGCAGATGCAGAATTCTTAGTTGGAATGTAGCTTCTCTAAATTTTTATATCATTGATTTACTTGACAGTGAAGTAGTCTGAAACACTAGTCAACATTTTATTTCTTTTGGAATATAATACTAAACACTATTGTAATAAGAGATAGAAGTAGCTTATAGTTGTATGAAGCTTTGTTTGAAAAATTATTTCTTTTCTTTTATGTTTTTTCTCCCACATTAAATTTATTATTGTGTATCTTTTATTCTGTCCTATAATTAATGATGAACTGAGTTGTTGATTAATGATAATTATTTATGAGTCTAACATTCTAAAATGAACAAGGAGATTATTTCTATACTTGCTAAAGTTTTAACTGATAGGTTGGAAAACGTAGCAAGCTTTTTTGTTCCAAAAGAAGAAAACATAGCACCCTTTTTCATGAAAGAGCCAACCATAGTGACCATAGTGAAGTAGATTGTCTTTTTGTTCAAGAAAAATATCAAATAACATTTTTATTTCAACTTCCCATGTTCCAACTAGTGAATAATTATCAGATTTGTTTACTAGGATTTTCACTGAAGCTAGAATTAGTATTATACTTTACAAATTATCAAGGCATAATCAATGGATATCATATACTGAAGCCTTAGAGAGATCATAAAAAAAATATTTTTGTAATCCTATAATATGTTTATAAAGACAGAAACAGAAGGGCCTAATCTCAGTGATAACTGTCTACTTCTCATGCACTTAGAACTTCTCACTCTCTTCTTCCTTCTTACATATTACATGCCTTTATATGGAAGTTTCCAATTCCTTCCTACATGGAAAATATGCTGGAGAAACCTGAGGAATCGGTAACAAGTTGCATCAACCAAATATATACATATATTCCAATTCGTTAGCAGCTACAGCATTGACATAGGCAAGTGCATTGAGAGGGGGCTCCATAAAGAAAAGGAATGAGCTTAAAACAATGATGAATATGGTGAACACAATTAGTGATTTGCATGAACCACCATATTTTCTAACAAGTTTGAGTCCTTCCTCTTGACCAGTTCCTGATGATGTATCATCCAGCTGAAGACTTGGGCTGGTTAAAAAGCCATATGCCATGCCTGTGAAAGCTGCTCCAAAGTGTGTCCTGCAGATAAGCCGGTCACCATATAAGATTTCTATTTTACAATTTAAAGAACATTTTGAAAATATTTGAATTATTTTCTCCTCAATATGAAAATTGGGCGGTTTTGTTCGGTCACCGTATTATAACTATATATTTCCGGCACTACATAATTATAATATCAAAGTTGTACTTTTTCCTCTCTTTTCATAAACTTGTCTGCTGATGTGGAAAGTGAAAAAAATATAACTTTAATATTATAACTATATATTCTCGGGAATACGTAGTTATAATGCGATGACTGGACAAAACTTTATACTCAGTGACTGGACACCAGATGAACCCTATATATATATTAATATCATCAACCCCAAATAGTTTGAGATAATGGTGATGTTGATGTTGATGAATATTTTTAACATGGAGCAGATTATTCTTATACTAGCGCAAGAATAAGAAGTTTTATACTCATTCTTGGTAATTGTTCCACTTGTATCATGGCTCACAAAATTAGAAAATTAGAACCTTGAGTGTGATCAACGAAAACTGAGAGTTAAAGTTCCATTAGTGTAAAAGGATCCTAACCCTTTTGGACATATCAGGCTTTATTATTTCGTATAACCATGATATGAAAAGTGAACTTGTTCACATGGTGTGAGATCCAAATCATTTACATGTATGTATGCCTCTTCCTTTTGAAGTTAAGTTTCTTTCATATTTTATTGAGTTTCATTTGCAAACAAAATTTCTGACTAATGTAAGCCATACATACCACTCATCAATTGGGCCAAGGGTGCTTAATATGAAACCAAGAGCTGTAATGATTATTGCCTTCCGGAACATGTTTTCTGAAGTATCATCTCCAATAACATCTCTATTTTGAATTTGATACACGAGCCAAGCACCAATTATTGCAAATACAGGTCCCTGAGTGCAAGCTGAAGTTAGACATAGGGAGTTGAAGACAAAACAAAAGAGATCAAACAGAAAGAAAGATGTTGCAAAAATTAATTCAACTTCACAAATCATTTGCAGAAGGATAAAAGTAAAGTTTTAACAGCTTTTAAGCAGGACACAAACCAAGACATACAGAAGGAATGAAATATAGAAAGTAAATTTTTATGCAAGAACCTTTTTTCTCCATTAGTCCTACTCTAAAACAATTAGATTGGTCATAAGTTCTTTAAACTTGTTGATGATAAGTCCTTTGAAGAAAATTTTGCATAATATATCTACTTAATTTTTCTAATTTAACAAAATGATCCTCACTTGATTTCCTTCAATACCTTTGATCTTATGCACATACAAAGCCATTATAATTGGAACTAATCAAATTCATTTAGCATCCTTGCTCACAAACATTATGGGGGCAAAGCAAAGTCTACATTGGTTTTAAAAGTCACATTAAAACATAATCATCTATAATTTCTTTTAATTGAGAACTAATTTTTCTAGAAAATTTGTTAAACAAAAAGGACAATGACTTAAGAGTTATAGACTGATGCTTACAGTCCCACCAACAGTTGGATCTGGTGTATGTAGAAAACTTGTCAGGTTGCCAGAAATCCCACCAAGTATGTAGATCAAGAAAAATGTAAATGAACCATAGCCTCTGCAAACTTGAGGCCCAAATGATACAAGGGCCCAACAACTGAGAGCCATGTGCAATATTCCTGCATGCTGCATATGAAAAAATTAATAAGTTGGCATAAGAGACACAGTTACAATGAGATTAATTTAGGATGTGGTATTAAGTACATCTCTCAAACAACCGATAGCAAAAACACTTTTCCACTTTAGTTTTGCAAAGAGTTTCTAGACTTCCCATCAAGATTAAGCAATGAGTCAATGACTCCATTTTTTCCATGCAGGAAGCATACTGTAAAGAACCACTTCAACCCAAAACCTTAAGGTATTGGATGAGGGCCTTTTATATTATTCTCTAACACTCCCCCTCACGCAAGAGCCCTTTGGACTTGAAGCGTGGATATTACACAGGCCCGATTTTTTGTTTCCCTTGTGCTTATTTAATTTCACTAGAAAGTGGGGGACAATGAGGATCGAACTTGTGACCTTGTGGTCACTGAAGCTCTGATACCATATAAAGAACCATTTCAACCCAAAACCTTAAGATGTTGGGTGAGATCCTTTTTAATAGTTTATATTATTCACTAACACATATCATTAACTTAGCACTTCTAGACTATACTGGCTGTGTTTTAATGCTGTTGGTTTGAAAGTTATATAACTTTGAAATAAAGCCACTTCCCAAAAGTAAATGTAGCATGACACAAAGCACAAATTTAAATCAAAAGACAGAAATTAAATCATTTGATTCTGCCAAATTATGATGATTGTCATGTAAACAATGCTCTATATATCTGTGGAATGGAAACACGGACCCAGTTCTCAAGCTTGTACCAGAAACATTGGTGTTACAAGCCTCCACCATTCTCCAACCACGATCAAATGATTTATCTTTGCTCCATATAGTAGTGGAAGAGAAAACAGCTCTAAGTCAGCATTCCTTATAGGACTTGCTATTTCAAATAGAAGCACTGCAATGTTTACAGAAGCCAATATACCACTGCATCCAAGATAACAACACAGAAGGTTAAGAGAGAGCTACTTATCATAAGCCATATGTTAAACAATCAACATGGGAAGCAAGTATGATAGAACCAAAAGTAGTCTTTGAAAAGACAAATCAAGAATTATGAAAGAGCAGAACTCACATTAGGTAGAGACTGGAGGTTTCATCACTAGGTAGAGACCTTGGACCATGCACACCTTTTATTCTTTGTATATCCACATACATATTTTGTTTCCTAAAGTTTTCTCTATCATTTTCTTTGCTGAGATATTGCTTTGGTGCTAAATTTTCTTCACTACGACTCTCAACATAAGTTGGAACATAAGATACTTGGTTTACACCTGCATACAAAAATACTTCCAAATTCATCTTTGCAGCAAGCATTAAGCTAATACAAAAACATGAGATCTAAACACAAGAGGAAAGATTGAAGATGTATTTCTTGTGTAATTATTATTAATATTATTCGTGTTTATGTTTTTTCAAAGGGAAAAAGAAGTATCCTTTTAAAGGATACGTCCTTTTAGGTGATTTACACAAAGTTTAACCGGTAAGACTATGTGTAAATTTGAAAAGTTATTTTTTTTTTTCTCTCTCCCTAGTCACATCGCTGACGTGTATGTAAAGTGATTTTTTTTTTTTTCAGATTTACACAAAGTCTTACTGATCAAACTTTGTGTAAGTCACTAAAAGGACACAACTTGTGTCCTTTTAAAGGATATCCACTGAACCCTTTTTCAAAACTTCCTGTGTCAGCATTTACAATTTTAAAATTTCATGTCAAGTACTTTCTAAGGAGACATTGCAATTCTCAAAAAGTAATTACACCTTACCAGTATTTAGTTTTCCAAGATATTCATCAAGAGAATCCAGTCCATTTTCTAATCTGGATTGACTATCTCTGTGATGAACCTGCAGCACCTTGTTTGAGGAGTCCAAAGTATTTAATTTTGCATTATCTTGGAGTTTTCTGAAATAAGAATCTAATGATCTTAGTTGCTTTTCAATAGGTCTAGACTCTGTTGAATCCCAAACTGTGGAAAGGTTTTCTCTCTTTGAATAACATCCCTGAATGAAGCTTAAGTGACTATATGGACTACAAACTTTTGTCAAAGAACCTCTGCCATGAACCATGCACCTATGTGTATTCCTCTCTTTTGTGATTGATTTTGTAAGGATAATGCTGACTTTATTTGAGGGGTGGCAACTCCTGCAAATTTGACCAGAAATTGAAGTGGACCTTAGCATATTGTCACTGTCATACATGAACCTCTTATCATTCTGTCTTATTACACTTTGGGTTGGAAAAGTTTGGTCCTTGTGGGGTGTTTTGTAACATATTGGAAACGCAGCCATGAAAGCCTGAAGAAAAACCAGAAAAAGGAAAAGAAAAGGGTAAGTAACATCAAACTCTAAAGGAAGAAAGCATTGTTGTATTCTTGAAAACTACAATATCTTTGAGACAAACATAACTGATAATCTTCAAGTGAACATGTAAAGAACTAATTCAACCCAAAAGCTTAAGCTATTAGGTGAAGCTACATTAATGGTTTTATACATCTCAACACGCCCCCTTACACGAGAGCCCACTGGGCTTGAAGGGTGGACAATGCGTAGGCCCACCTACCTGTGCGAATAAATACTTGAAAGAAAGTGGGGGGCAGCGAGGATCGAACCCGGGACACGGGACTCTGATACCATGTAAAGAACCAATTCAACCTAAAAGCTTAAGCTATTAGGTGAGACTACATTAATGATTTTATATATTTCAACGTAACCACAATCAACAAACAGCATTAGGGCTTATTCAAAATCTCCTATTTGGCATCCCAAAAGTCTTCAGTTTAAGCCAAAAAAAACACTGAAACAGCATGACATGAATATCCCAGAACTTGTATTTCTGGATTTGATTAATTAACTTCATTTCTACACATATTCCAAAAGTTGCACAAAAACTTCTAGTACCAAACCAATGACAACAACTTTTTCTAACAAATAAAAACACATCAGTTCCTACACAAAACGAAACAAGATTACCTTAAGGCCTTGTTTTTATTGTTATGATGAAGAAATGAACACTTGACAAAATGAACACCAGTAGAAAACCATAAAACTCAAGGAGTGAAATTCAAATCCATAACCTGATAACTTCCTTTCTTCTTCTTTTTTCTTAAAAGGGTGCCTCTAAAAAGAACCAAAGTAAAAGTAGGGTGAGAGAACCCAAAAGCTGAAAGCCTCAAATGAATGTTTGCACCTACCTGGTTCTAAGTATAAATGCATGTTTATATGGTTATCAGCTTCTTCAGAATCCCAAAGGAGGCATGAGTTAGATTTTAGTATGTACTTCCATTGGTTCATGATGATTGATTGATAGTGAAACCACAAGGAAAAAAAATTTCTCTAGTAATTGTACCTTATCTCAGTTTAGCCATTCATGGTTTGCAACAAGGGATAATGCAAATTTTACCATCCAATAGTCGCATCTAATAGGATTTGGATGGACCCACCTTGTAATCAATCTTACAAGTGGCATGCTCAAGTTCCCCAAACTATGGAGGCCACTAGAAAGTAGAATCTGAACAAACAACAAAATAATGCAATTGAATGGATGCTTGTCCACACTCATTTATTATTAATTGAGAAGTTTTTTTTTTTATATATATATATATATAAACCGGGGTACGACACTTCTTCTGACCCCCAAAATTTTTCTAAGAATTTACTTGAGCTTAAGACAGGATTTGAATCCCTAATTCAGGTAAATCCTTGAAAACTCAATTGTTAACTGAGCTACCTCGGGAGTTTATTAATTGAAAATTTGTTATAAGTGAACATGTTGAAAACTAACAATTATAATTGTGACAAAGGGCAACATTTCCATTATGTAACATGACAAGGAAAAGCATTTCTGCTCACGGGAAATTTCTACAATACTATTATCTTACTCACTTTTCCATATATTCCTCCAATATAAATTAAACACTTATGTTAACGGATGACATGGACAAGAAAAAATATATATTAAAAATAAGTATTTAATTTTCAATGCGAGTAATACATACTACTGCCCTACCAAAATGAGCTCCACCCATTGAACATTGTGTCAACATTTTTTTTTGTTTTCTATTTTTTTTACACGATGGGTCCCACCACAGTTTGTTTGTGTAGGAAATTGATTTCCTATCATGTTAGGTAACATTAAGTATTTCTCTGTGACAAATTACTCTCTTGAAAATTAAAGTTGCTGGAAATGATAGCATACCGTTGTTCATAGGAGGCTTCGTAAAAAAATATCCTACAATTAAACATTGGGTTAAGTGGTTTTTTATTTATTATATGGGACAATTATTTTCGGTGACATCAAAATGACGTTTTTTTAATTGAGAAAAATTATTTTTTGTAATTTTAACTTATGGTTGGGGTTATATTAATTTTTGTCATGACAAATTTTTTCTGCAATACAAAACAATGTGCTTTAAAAATCATATAAAATAATTCTATTTCTTATATTTGAAACATTTAACCCTTCTTTTATTAAATGTTATATACTAACTTACAAAATTCGGATGGATCCACTTTAATTATCTAGAAATCTTTTAACATTTCTTATTCATTTTGGTCGAGAAGAATTTTTTTTCAAGTTTTGTGTTTTTTGTATTTTTTTTTTTTAGTTTGAGAAATTAAAAAAATATGATTTTTGTTTAAAAATATGAATTAACGGTCTAAATTTCCTAAGAATGAATAGTAATGATTTATTCACCTATAATAAATTAAGGGATTAATATTTATTATATTGTAAGAAATAATTTTATTTTTTATATATAAAAATAAATAAATTATTATCTATAAATATATAAAAGTACGAGTAAAGGATTTCTTCGGTTACCGGAGATAAAATTATCTCTAGTGAGCTCAAAACGATGTCGTTTTGGGACAGAAATCATGGTATTTTTATAATTATAATATATTGTAAGGTTATATTAGTCTTTGTCATTATAATTTTTTAATCTTATAATCCCAAAATAACGTCGTTTTGAGCTCACTGGATATAACTTTATCTCCGGTGTCTAGTGTCTGGAGAAATATTTTTCCTTAAAAGTATATGTTTGTGGCCCATAGTTTTTTTTTTCTCTTTTCTCATGTGGGTTTATATGGGCTCTACACACTTTTATGTGTGTGTAAGAGATAAAATTATTTCATATAAAATAAAAAATAATAAAGAAGAGATAAACGGTTGTTATTTTGTACTTATATTAATGGGTACATGATGGTTGATTGATACTGACACCACAAGGACAAAAGGATTCACTAGTAATTGTAACTTATCTTAGTTTACCCATTCATGTTTTGCAACATGGGATAATGCAAAGTTTATTAGCCAATAGTTGCATCTAATAGGATTTGGATGGACCCACCTTCCTTTAATCAATCTTACCCGTGGCATGCTCAAGTACCCCAAACTATGAGGGTCAAACAACTAACACCATTAGTTCAGTGATTCAAACTAATCAGAATGAGATAATTATTAAATAGAGAGGAGAGAGGAAAAATAAAAAATAAACTTTTGTACAAGTGTCACTCGCTGGATGGAAGGACCACATAGGATCTGGAGCACCAATTTTTTTTCCATTGAATAGATGCTTGCCCACATTCATTTATCAATTGGTTAGGTTCAACTTTATTATTAATTGAAACTTTTCTATCTGTGAAAATGTTAAAAGCTAACAATTATGATCGTGACAAATTACTCTCTTGAAAATTAAAGTTTCTGGAAATGATAGCATAATACACTACTGTTGTTCATAGGAGGTTTCGTAAAATATATCCTACAAATTGACAAAATTATTTTCGTTGACGTCAAAATGACTTTATTTTAGGTTGGAAACTTACTTTTTGTAATTTTAATATATATCGGGGTTATATTTATTTTTATCATGATAATTTTTTCCCCAATGCAAAACGATGTCATTTAAAAATCATATAAGATAGTTTTATTTCTTACGCTATGTAAAGAATTAATTCAACACGTTTAAGTTTTTGGATGAGGGCCAGCCACCTACATGAGCTAAAAAACTTCACAAAAAATAAAATAAAAAATAGTGGTGTTGAGGATCAAACACCATCAACGGTTTGATACTATATAAAAAATTAATTCAATCCAAAAACGTAAGCTCTTGGACTATGAAGCACCAACACTTTAAAGATTCTGACGTGTCGTGTCCGACACTTCAATGCTCATTATAGAAATTCAAAAAAAAGTTTAGAAGTTGAGTTTTTAATTCCAACTATTAGTTTCGTTAGTTACGATTACCATTTTATTGAGTTCAATATAAATATTTGGGATATCTTATGTTTCTTTACAAAATTTATGAATATTATAAGTTTAAATTTATTTTTTTGTTAAATTATTGAATATTAAATATAATATACACTACATAAATTAAAAATCTTATTTAATATCAAAACGTATCCTAACAAGTCGAAATCTAACATTTTTTAGAATTAACGTGTCGGAGTGTCGTATCGTATCGTGTCACGTGTCCCATGTCGGTATCGGTGCTACATAGCTCTTGGATGAGAGACTTTTTAACTATTTATATTATACTCTAATATAAAGATTTAACCCTTCTTAATTCTTATATTAAATTTCATATACTAACTTATAAAATTCGGATGAATCCTCTTTAGTTATTTAGAAATCTTTTAATATTTCTTATTCATTTTGGTCGAGTAGAAGAAAGAAATCTCAAGTTTTCTGTTTCTTGTATTTTTCTTAGTTTGAAAAATTAAAAAAAAAATGAATTAACGGTCTAAATTTCCTAAGGATTAATAGTTACGATTTATTTATCTCATATACACGTGTATGAAACTAATATTTTTTCACTCTTCTTTTCACATAGACCCACACACTTTTATGTATGTGTAGAAATACAAATCCCATAAACTAATCCCAAATTGACAGAAAGACTTATCTAGGAATGTTAAAAAAAGGTTATGACACGCGGGTCGACCAACAATACGACATGAAAATTCATGTTCGAGAAAAATGATGAAATGTTCATGCCGGAAGAAATGACCCGAAAAAAATTAGTATATTGTGTCAAATTTACTAGATTTATTACAACAGTATTGATCTAAAAATTGATGCCTTTGGTAACTAAGTATGTGCTCATTTTACAAGTAGACCATCCCCTTTTTCTAATAATTTATTAATTCGAGTTCGAATCTCAATTATTCTTATCCTTTTTAAAAAAGTTATTTATATGGCCCAAAAAAGTTTAGGCGATTTTTTTTTCTTTGAAAAAAAAAAACCACCGATACCCTATTAAACTCCAAATCCAAATAGTAAGAATGGAATGAAAAAAAAAAAGCATTCGAACCTTACTTTTATAAATATGCAAAAAAATAATTTCTTTCATTCGAACCTATGATGTTGAAAAATAAACTAAGTTAAATTGATTTTTCATAATTTTGCCTAAACTCGAAAGGGGTAGAATTGTTTTGAAAGAGTTTCCTCAGTTATGCACACTTTAGTCTAAAACCTCAAATCATGTGGATGATAAGGTCAATTTATTATTACCTATACTCATGTTATGCCAAAAGAACCAATTGAAAACAATCTCAACTAAAATTTTCTAGCGAAAATTCCTAATACAATGGCATTGTTATATACCATTCATCAAAACATTTTTAAGAAAAAATTGCATAGGATTCCTTAATGCTCAATAAAATAGAATACCCAAAAACATGATCCAGATATTTTAAGCCTACATTTAGATTTTCTTTTATGTCTGAATCAACAGAAAACAGAAAATATCAAACAATAAAAGTTTTATATGGGCCAAAAAAGAGGACTTGGGACAACTCTACTGCTCGCTAGGCAGTGTCTTAATGATATCCGAATCACCTGAAAATAACAATAACAAAATTAGAAAGACAAATCGCATAAAACTGTCTTCAATATTGAAATAATTATGCAGTAATAAGATACCAGGATCAACAATGCTGAGGCAGCACACTCTATAATATTTGCCGCATGCGGTGCCTAAATCCACATTGTCTGTAAACAAGAAACAATTTGTTAAAGAGGTTTAATAGAACCAACATAAATAGGAATCACAAAAGATTGCCATGTATATGTGAATTAACAAACACTACCAAACATCAAAACATTTGACATCAAACAGAATTGTAATTTATAAAAGAAAAACAGCAACAAAGGCATCAAGGATGGTAGTGTTTAGGTATCATGGATGGCCAAACCACCAGTTCCATAAAAAGTTTATGATTATACCAAAGGGAAAGGTTATATTTACAACCTATTTTCATTTACAACTTCTTACAACCATATCTTAACCGTTGATTTCCGTCAATCAACGGTTAAGATTTTTGCACATCAAATTTATTAATTAATTATTAATTCACAATAAATGACAACCGTTGATTGGCTGAAATCAACGGTTAAGATATGGTTCTAACAGTTTGTAACTATTTGGGTCGTAAATATAACCCCTCCCTATACCAAATATGTAATATCCTTAAAAACATTTTTTTATATAACACCAACATCTTCAAAACCATTACATGCTTCATCTTTAACAGGCTCTAAATGAAACTACCTAAACTGAAAGTCATTACAGAGAAGCACCATGCCACAAAAGTTTTGACAGCTAAAAATTTCCATGGGATAGGTTAGGAGTTAAGACACTAACAGTAGTGCAAATCATAAAATTTCATCCACCAACGCAATTTAAATCAACCCATAATCTATACAAACTACATCCATTGAAACTATAGTTAAAGGTATGCATGAGGCCATTTAATCATAAGGCAGCAATGCTAATGCTGCTTTCAACTTGACTGACCAATTTAAGAGTAGTATTTTCAAATGAAGTTCAAGTTACCAAAGCTGACTTACAATGTGCGCTTAAAGTACAACGAATTTGATATATAAAGCATGTGAACTAAATCATAATGAATGAAGAAATATAGTAATAGATACTTAAGCACAGGAAAGCCTCCATTGTATTTACAAATGTTCCTAGCCATGACATTTTAAATGAAATATGCCAAAGATTGTATCAAGGTAAATGATAAAGGCTTTTAGCAAGCTCTACCCAATATGTACAGCAGCAGAGCATGTTAAACTATCAAGCAATCAGATAGGAAACCTTTATCAACTATCATTTAGTGTCGTTTTCCGATTAAATATTAAAAGAGGACAGAGAAATTGGTTTGATTGAGAACTTACTCCCATTATAATGATGAACTCCAACCTTCGCCAACATAGCATAGTACTCTATTTCAGACTTCCTCAATGGTGGGCAATTGTTGGCAATGATAATCAGTTTCCCTGCAAAAAAAAAAAATGAATTTTTTTTACAACAATTCCCATACAATTAGCACATATTACTCAATACACAAGAAAAATCCACAAGTTGAAAAAAGAACCAGTTACAATCTTCAGAGATCTAATCACTACAATTCAGTTGAACCTCCAATATACAAAACCAAACCCTCAGCATATCTCCACATCAACAACACACAATTTGAAATCTAACCGCGCAAAAAGGCCAAATTGCCCAACCAAAATCCAATTTTCCTTCAATATTACCAAAATAAATCAAATTCACAGCACAACCCATTAATTCAATCCTGCTGATAAAGCATATAAAATGAGCAATAACCACATCACAAAGAAAAAAAATGCAATTTTTTTCTTCAAAATTTTACCTTTGGAGTTCCTGAGGGATTTCAGAACCGTTTTATAACCCAAAGTATATTTCCCACTCTTCATCACAAGAGCAAGCCTATTGTTAATACTCTCATGAGTCTTCTTCTGCATGAAAAAATAATCACAAAACCATTAAAATGAAGCATGAATTAAGAGAGAGAAAAAGAAGAAGAAGCAAAAAACAAGAATTGCAAATGAGAAAATAAAATTAAGAATGAAAAACACGGTGAGAGAGAGAGAGATTACGGTTTTCTTGGCGGCAACCATGGTGGCGTTAGGATTCACTGAAGCGAGAAAGAAGATTATAGTGAACCAAGAAACCCTAATTGCAAGAGGCAGAGTCTAAGATAATATAGAGTAAACAAGGTTCAAGATCGCTAGGGTTTTGTATTGAACCGGGTTGTTTGGATGTCAGCTCTTTTATAATCTCGCATCTGAATAATTACTATCACTCAGTATTCCGGAATTGGTATATTGGGCTGGGCTTTTTGTAGTTCTGTTTTAAATCTGGATATCGACTGTAGGCTCAGTTATGGATAATAGATCATTCGAGAAATGAGGTGAATATATATTTTTTTTTTTTGTGATAACAATTTCGGGCAAAGCCCCAAACAAAACAAATGAAAAAGCATAAAAACAAACGAAAAAATAGAAAAACAAACTAATCATGGTCTATATCCCTACTAGAGATAATTCCATGATGATCTTGATCAAACAAATGTGCCAGCTGATACGACATGATTCTATGATGATAGAAACCAGTGTCTTTGTGAAGAGCAGCTTTGGCTAGCCAATCTGCACATGCATTAGCTTCTCTTGGAATAAGAGTAAATGTGACCTCCCAATCTTGAGCAATAAGGGCTTGTATCCTAGCCACTATACGCGGTTGACAAGCAGCATTGCAATCTGCCAGTATTGCGAAGACTTCAGAAGCATCTCCTTCTAGTTTCACTTTCTGAAAACCCATTTGCCAAACCAATTCCAGCCCTTTAAGAATTCCCCAAAACTCTGCCGTAATTGGAGAACAGGCCCCAATATAATACTGGAATCCTCCTAACCAAGACCCATCATCGGCTCTGATTAACACACCACAAGCAGCCATTTCATTTATCCTTGAAACAACACCATCAACATTTATCTTTACCCAACTCAAGTTTGGTGATTTCCAAAGGCTAGATGGGATTGAATGACTGCTAACTAAGGGCGTAAAACTTCTACCCCTACAGTTATGCAATTCATCAATATACATACTAATGATGTGCAAAGCATTTGATGGATAGGTGAAATTAGAGTCATAGACGCTTTTACTTCTCCATCCCCATAAAAACAAGCCAGAAATAAAGAAGAAATCTCGCCAATCATCAATATTCCTTTGATCCCATGACTTTATGATATTATTCTCAACCAATTCCAGAGATCCAGACTATAGAAGAGTCTCCTATGATTAGGATAAATCAGAATATCCCAAACACCTCTAGCATGCTTGCAATCTCGCAGAACATGAAGATTAGTTTCCACCCCACTAGGACAACTCTTGCAATGGATATTATCACCTATGTAGCACCGACACCGACACGGGACACGTGACACGATACGACACGACACTCCGACACGTAAATTCTAAAAAATGTTAGATTCCGACACGTTAGGACACGTTTTGATATTAAATAGTATTTTTAATTTATGTAATGTATATTATGTTTAATATTCGATAATTTAACAAAAAAATGAATCTAAACTTATAATATTCATAAATTTTGCAAAGAAACATAAGATATCGCAAATATGTATATCAAACTCCATAAATTGGTAATCGTAATCCAATGAATCTAATAGTTAGAACTAAAAACTCCAAGCAACATTTAAACCATTTTTTGAATTTCTATAACGCGTGTTGAAGTGTCGGGGAGTGTCAGAGTGTCCGAGAGTGTCGGGAAGTGTTGGACACGACACGTTAGAGTTTTTGAAGTGTCGGTGCTTCATAGATTATCACCACTCCATTTTGTCGTTCGATCCTTTGTAAGCAATCGACCATGCATAATTATCCACATACACGTTTTGACTCTTGGAGGTCCATTCCACTTCCACATGCGAGTCCAGGAATTTTTCACGTTCCAAATAGGAAAATTTAGCATATTACAATATGCTATTTTAACAAGAGAAAGACCAGCCTTATAATTTTTCCACAAAAGACGATCATGCCCATCTGTTATGCAGGGAGGAAGAATGGCAATAATTCTTGCAATCACGTGATCGTTGAGATATTGCTATATGTACTGCAAATGCCATTGACCAGTAAGTCTGTTAACAAAAGCACTAACTGGAAGACACATATCCTGTATTGAGGGAATGCTTATAGCCAAATTGTCAAGACTATCAGATAACTCCAACCAATTATCTTTCCAAAATAAGACATCATTGCCATCTCCTATCTCCCATTGCATGGCTTGAAGAAATAATGGCCAAATCTTGCATAAATTTTTCCAAAAATGTGAGTCATATGCTTTATGAGAAGCTTCTCGACGAAGATCAACACCTCTCCTATACTTACTTGATATTACACGGACCCACAGCTTTTCGGGCGAATTTATCAAGGACCAGGCAAGTTTATGGAAGAAAGCCATATTCTGAATTCGGAGATTGATCACCCCTAATCCACCCATACTCTTCGGCTTGCACATCTCATCCCTTGCAACAAGATGAGTCCTCCTTTCATTATTTTTGTCATCCCAAATAAAAGCTCTTTGCAATTTTTCGATTTCCTCACAAATAGCTACAGGAAGGAAGCTATTTTGCAAATTACTAAAATGTCTCATCACTAGACTAATTCTAGTGGCATAAATATTTATTATGTTTTTTAATAAATAAATATAATTTTCTTAAAACATACTAAATGTAAGTTTAAATTAATTTTTTGGGTAGATAGTTTAAATTAATTTTTTAAAGTATAATAAATATGAATTCAAATAATTTCATAAAATATACTTAAATATACATTTGAATTTTAAATATTATTATAAATTAAGTGTTAACTGTATAATATAATTTAAGTAAGAGTGAAGATTTTCACCAAAAAAAAGTAAGAGTGAAAATAAAATTTGATTTTTTTAGTATAATAAAAAAATTAAATAAATATAAATAAAATGAAAAAAATTATTAATTAAATTAAATTAAATTAAAAAATATAATAAAAAAATACAATTCAATTGATTGTTTTTTATTTCCAACAACGTAGTTAAAATGTCAATATTTTGGGTTGTAGTTTCAGTTATTGTATAAAGTAATCCTAACCTATAACTTATAGAATGTGATACGTTATTTTTTAAAGCTTGGTTGGCTTGACAAGGCAGGCTAAGTCATATACTTTTTAAAAATAAAAACAATGACATAATAAAATTTTTATTATCATATAATCAAACTCTTACCTTGTCAGGAAATTAAACTCTTTGTAAATAATGATAAATAAAGTATAAACAATTCTGCAGTCTAATGATGGAAGGAGAAGGGTGTCAACTGTCAAACCATGAAGAAGAATGAATTAGTAATCATAATTTTTTGCTCTAATCCTGTAATTCCTTATTAAAATTATGAAATCAAGTGCTGAGAAAGTAGAGAATTCAAGTGTGAATAATAAAGTCCTACATTTCAAATGAATGAATTAGGAAAGGAACATATAAGTCATTTGGGTTAAGATATGATGTGTTACTCACTTATTATTCAGTCAATTGATATGTGATTTGTAATCTCTTTATTTTACAAAAAATATGGATAATTATTTGTTTAATAAGCCAGTCAAAATAATTGGTAAACCAAAAATTTAGAGTCCATCCTGATGGACTAAGGACTGTATACACCATGAATTTGTTAATCTTTGATGATTATGTCTATAGTGATCAGAGAGGCTTTTGAAGGGGAATTGTTGTAATATGGAAACAAATACCCTTGACTCGTAGTAGTGTAAATGAGCTAAATGACCTATTATGGAATTATGGCCCGATTTACATCAAGTTCGATTTGGCTTATTATATTTAGTGAAATAGAATAGGCTCAAGCCTTAATTTTTCTTTCTTTCAGAAAACAGATAATAGACTCTCTTTTATAAGGTTAGGCCTATAAGCCTACAAGTTAGCTTATATCATATTATTTATTTTAAATAAAATAATGAAATGATTATTTTAATAATTTTGAGTAGTAAAATAAATAAGTAATATTATTTTAATTAATGAATACCTAGAAATAGAAATAGAGTTATCAACAAACATGTACTTGTTTTTCTCCATTGGACAACATAGTTTTTGAAAAGCTTGATTAAGTTGAACAAAATGAAGAATGCCATTTTCTCTATGGCGCCATTCGAATAATGTCATTATTTCTATGATCAATAATTTATTTTGCAATTTCTTCCTTTTTCATTTTGTAGCGTGAATTATAAAGTGGTTGTCAAAGTTATTGTTAATGGATTGAAGCCTTACTTGCTTGAAATATTTTTTTCCAAGCAAGTTTTGTACGTTATACATAGTTTATCCACAACATGGGGATGAAGAAGGGAAAGAAAGAGGGTTTTTATGTAATTAAAGTTGGGATTTATCATCTATCATTTAATATGACAAGAAAAACTTTCCTTCATTCACAACATTTTTTGGGGCCCGCAGCAAAAAAAAAAAAAAATGCTGGCACGCAAAATGAATCTCTATAACATTACACAATCACTTTTCTTACAACATAACTCTTATAAAACCCTTAAAGTTGATCTCAAAAAGTCTTTGATAAGATGGATGATATGGAAGTTTATTAAAGGGGTCTTGATGGAGATTGGCCTGCCTTATACAACGTTATTCAAACAATTATGCAATGTATTGAATTTGTGTCCCTAATATGCTAGGGAATGGGAAATGTGCTGGGTATTTCAAGCTAAAGGATTGAGATAAAGGGACCCTCTACCCTTCTTTATCTTTATTATGTGTGTGGAAAAATCATCACAATTTATTGATGAAGCAATCAAGAATTAGATAGCTTATGACACGGAGAAATGGGCCTCAAATTCCTCATCTTTTTGCTAATGATTTATTTTTTAATTTCCTAATGACGTCTTTCAGTCATTTGGATTAGACTAATTCTTTTGTGTTATAGAGTCCAAAGGTTTTATCTGACCCCAAATTACTTTGTCAACAAGTAATTGAGGCAAAAATTGTTCAATCCCAACAATCAACTAATCGTGGAGAAAAACTTTTGTTACATGAGCTGTACCTATATCTTTGTCAAATACGGAAAAAAACTTGGGACTTAGAGGGAAAATAAAGAAAAGTAAGGGTTTAAATGAAAAGAAAAATTCTTCATTTAGAAAAAAGATACTCAATACATCAATTGCATTCAAGAAATTTCTCTGACGACTGTGTTACCCCTCGGGATTGATTTACTAAAGATCAAATTAATATCACTATGGATTGCACATATAATTTCTATAGTTTCTAAAAAAGTTCTATGAGAATAGAAGGCAAAATAACTTTGGTCAATTATGTTACACGGGCCCCTCTATGTGACACCATAAGGGCACTAAGATGCCAAAAGCTAACCTTGCATGTTTGGATGGGCTTTTCCATCCCTAAAAGCTGTTGTTTTTTTTTTTTTTTTAAAGGTGCTTTTAAACATTTTTTTTTTTTAAAGGTGCTTTTAAACATTTTTTTTTTTTATGTTTGGACAGCGATTTTTAAAAAAAGCAAAAGTTAATAAAAAAGTTAAAATTTTACTTTTTTGAAAAGCTACATTTTTTAACTTCTAAAAACAGGAGAAGCCAAAAGCAATTTCCTCTATTCCGTTCCTTCGACGTCTTCTTTAGCTTCTCCTTTGTTTCCCATGGTGACAAACATAAATCCAACAACAATGGCACACTGTCCAAACAACAAAACCACTTTTGTAGTTCTTCACTTCATCCACCTAAAACTACAACATAGAATCATGCTAAATTAACCAAACCACATCCCGCAACCTTGAAAACGAAACAAGTGTTCAATCTTGTTCATACTGAATGCTGCGATATCGAACTCCTCCTTGGAAACGCGCAGCAGAAGATCATTACGCTCCTTCTCGTGGTTCCTCACCTCGAGGAACATTGCGACCTCGTCGTCCTTGTCCTTCATGAGTGACGACGACCTCAAACCCCCTAATTGCTGCTGCCTCTGTTTGAACACCGACGGAAAACTCTCAACAAAATCACAACATCTTATGAAAATAAATAAATTAAATAGAAGTATATTAAAAACATTTGAGAATCTGAGATGAAAAGGAAGAAGATATGAGAATCTGAGATTTTAGCTTGGGAAGCTTCCTACATTAGAATGCACGAAGAGGAATGGAGAAAAAAGGGCACAAAAGTAATTTTCATTTAAAAAGTGATTTTTTATTTTAAGATCCAAATAATATTTTGAGGAGGGTTATAGTTACAACTTTTTTTTCTATAACCTCTCCCAACCATATCTTAACACCGTTGATTTCCGTCAATCAACGGTTATCATTTATTATGAATTAATAATTAATTAATGAATTTAATTTGCAAAAATAATAACCGTTGATTGACGGAAATCAACGGTGTTAAGATATAATTGTAAGAGGTTGAAAAAAAAGGTTGTAAGTATAACTTTCCCCTAATATTTTTACTTAAAAATACTTTTATAATATTGCATCCAAACACAAAATAATTTTGGCTTAAAAAAAAAATAACTTATTAATTTTTTTTAAAAGTCCATCCAAACGGGCTTGTTAGTATTTCTTTATATATTGTACTCTATTGAATCAATTCAATATATAAATTTATTTTTTACGTTGCTCTCGTCCGTCTCTTGATATTTTACGCGATAAAAGTTAGGGGCTTTTCGTTTATCTCTTAAAACATTTCCGTGTTGTCAAATA
The DNA here is from genome assembly GCA_032173675.1 of Gastrolobium villosum. NCBI lineage: Eukaryota > Viridiplantae > Streptophyta > Magnoliopsida > Fabales > Fabaceae > Gastrolobium > Gastrolobium villosum. The sequence continues at coordinate 55,361 of JAVKPL010013824.1, read as the reverse complement.
CAGAATTTGGATCATTAACTGAGAAAAGATGGGTCGCAACGTACAAGTGTGTGCGACGTGCACACAGAACTGTCTATTGTTTCACGGAACAGCTAAACCCTCTTCTACCTCTTTCTTCAAGGTCATGGTTGATGACGACTATTTCAGAGTTTTGGTATGATAACCACTTATAATATATGAAATACTTTATTTTTATTTTATTTTATTTGGGTAACAATGAGATACTCATTTTAGTTTTGGTGTTAGTTTATTAGTTAATGCTAATTTTTAAGGGCTTTATTAATCTCATGCAATAGGAGAGAAAAGTTCTCTCATGCCATAGAGACAATCACGTGTGGGACCCACCCACTTATAAAAAAAAAGTAATACGGAAATCGATGTATGTGCAGGAGAGAAAAGCACTCTCATACAATATAAGAGTATATTTTCCCAATTTTTAATTAATAATTTCTGATTCTGTAACAATATACAAGTGAATTTATCTTTATATTGACCATGGTTTTTTGATCTTTTTAATATTTGTGAACATCTTTCCTCAAGGTCATGGCTGATGAGGACTATTTCAGAGTTTTGGTATGATAACCACTTATAATATGTGAAATACTTTATTTTATTTTATTTGGGTAACAATGAGATACTCATTTTAGTTTTAGTGTTAGTTTAACAGTTAATGGTAATTTTTAATTAATAATTCATGCTCTGTAATAAAATGCAAGTGAATTTATCTTCATATTGACCATGGTTTTTTGATCTTTTTTATATTTGTGAACATCTTTTGAAACTGCAGTATATACCTCCTAAGTTTAGTTCTACTGTATCACCCGTGGTTAATAAGAAAATCATTCTCAAGGATTCAAGTGGGCAACAATGGAATGTTACGGTATCAAATGTTGATGGTTCTTTTGCTTTTGGGGAAGGATGGAATGTTTTTTCAGTGGATCATGGCGCCTTAAAATTGGATATTTTCTGGTATTCAATTATATTAATGAATTGCAATTTGATGTCAAGATCTATGATAACTCTGGGTGTGAAAGGCTTGATTTTTCTACAAAATGAAATCATAAAAAAAGAAGTAGGGACAAAAGTGGCTCTCCTGTTTCAGATGGTATGTTTGTGAGACAAGACCTAAATTCCCCAGTTTTCTCCAAGTAGGATGTGCCAAAAATGAAAAGCCAGCACAAGGAGGATGATGATATAGGAGGAACAAGAAATAACATGGAGAATATTTCGAAATATGATGGTAATAATGGAAAGGCCCAATCTGTGTGTATATTAGAACACTTTGAAGACCCAAGTTGTAAGAACTCGCACCGTTAATTACGGAGATTAATTAATTAAATGTAATAATTAGGAAATAATTCCATAATTGACCCTAATAATTATTATGAGGCTTTAATAATTATAATAAGTGAGTAATAATTCTGAAAGTTGTTTTTCGGACGAAAAGTGCAGATACCGATTCTGCTACCCAATGCATACCAGTGAAGTATCCTGAAAAATTATAATAAGTGCATGATAATTACTAGAATAATATATAGAACAGGTAAAATGAGTTTCAAGTGAAAATAATGAGAACTGGTGCCAGAACTGATACTGGCTATGGAAAAGCACGTACCGGAAAGGTGATCCGAAAAATAAAATAAAAATATGACAAGTCTTAGAAAAATGAGTAGTAAATATTCCAAAGTTTGGGATTAAAATGCTAAGCGTAGCAATTAATGATAATATTGTGTGATTAAGTTGTATACCGCTATAAATACAATAGTTGGCTCAAAACCCTAGGCCATAATAAAATTCCTACGTGGGTTTCTTTTGAACTTTGAGCCTCCAAGCTGCCACCTTGCTCTTCTTCATGGAAATGCAACAAAGAACCATATTTTCTCTTTGAATCTTCCTCTTAAAGTGTTAAACACTTGGGTGTGAGCTTGGTGAGGGAGAAAGATACCTTCTCTGAGTTTTTAGGTGATGTGTAGTGGTGGTCTAGGGGCTGACTTCATTGTGAGGGTTGAAGGAGCCTTTGTCATGGTGTTTTGATGCTCCAAGGAGCAACCTTTGAAGAGAAAAGACCAACCTTGGTGCCATTTTTGTATTCCTTGAAGTCTGAACCTTAGAGGCCTTGTGGTGAGCTCCAAGAGCAGCCATTGCTTCTATTTTGAGGCCTTGAGTAAGTTCACTCACTTGATCATGAGTTTTGATGGGTTAAAGGTGGTATATTTGCATGTAAATGAGTTAAACAAGTAACCAACTGATATATGAACTTAGAACAGATTAAAAATCCATGCTTTCACGTTTTAATGGATTAAAAATGGAACCTTGGAGGTGATATTTCGCGAAATACAGAATCTGCATTCTGTCGCGAAATATCCGGTTATTTGGTTGGAGATATCCGGATATTAATATCCGGATATGCCCCCGACAAATATCCGGATATTCTGGGTTTTCAATGAACAGTAAGATACTGTTCATACAGATTCGAGTTTTGGGTTTGAGGACCCTAGTTTGATGAAGTGAGACTTCTGTAAATACTTAACCAAGCCAGAATCAAGGGAGTAAGGGCTTATGGCTTGTGGGAAGCCTTAAGACGTAAAACGTAAAGGAAAAACGTAGTCTTTATGTGTATGCTTATGAGAAATGTTATTAATATAGTTATTGGTCTAAATCAGATTGTGATTCTGCTGAGTTTGGACCTTGAGCTGTGTGGACTCTTGGCATTGGACTGTTAGCTAGCAAGGTAAGCTTTCGTGTCCTCGGCTTTGCCATTGTTTGGTTCCACCATTGCCCATGGGGGGATGGTTTATATGCATGATGTGTTTTCATGTACTGTTTATGAAATGCTAATGAGCTGTTAAGTGCAATCTCTTATAATATGTATGTGGTGTTACGCCACAGGAGGCCAAGGGGTGGTCTTATGGGCGAGTACAGCAAGGGCTAGTACTGTGTGGGTAATAGACATATTCCTGCACTTTTCTCTAATCAGTAAAATAGTTTATTAACACACATGACATGATTATCTGTTGCATTGCACTATTTTGGAACTTATATTGAATAAATGCTTTTGAACTTATATTGCATATGTAAGTGAGCTTGGGGTGGAAGATCCTTGAGGAACCTTGTCTTACTGAGATTTCTTGTTTAGAGATCTCACCCCACGTTTGGGGACGCTTATTTCAGGTTCTAGTAATTTAGGGGCTGATGCCTTTGGCGGCAGGAGGCCAGAGCTTAGTTGATATATACTTGTTGTATGCTGACATGACTGGATATTGGATGCTGTTTATATTTTCTGTCATTATTATGATATTCGAGTTGAGACTGTTGTTGGGGCTTTGTTTCCTTATTTGGTGAGCATGGGGATTGTCCATGCCACATTGATTTGTCTTTATATTTTCAGACTTTAGTTGTATAATGTATCAGGATATTGTCCAAACTACGTGTTGTAGATCCGTGACCTTAGATACTCACATTATATTTATTTTATGAGGTATTTCAGTTAGATGTCTTGCAATTTACATACAGACAATGTTTTATGAAAATGAATTAAGTAATTCAACTTGGTAATGATAATGACGTCATAATTGAAAATAAAAGATATTCCGCAAAATTTTAATTAAGCGTGGCTTAATACGATGACATGTTAACAAATCGGGTTAACACGGGGTGTTACATTTTATGCTATCAGAGCACTTTCTAGGGGAAAAGCCTGTATGTGTTGCAATAATTTAGGATGATTTGTTATGAGTCTATCTTGTGTTCTCTCTGATTGGTGTGTATTATGATAATGCATATGTGACCACATTGCGTGGGCCTGATCAACTCATTCTTTGTGTAACTTGTGCAGAGTCATGGTACAACCAGGAGGAACTTGGGTAACAATGAGGGTCAACCTGATCCTGTCCTGGCTGCATTGGCTGAAATGCAGGCGGGCCGACAAGCCGACCAGGAGGCCATGAGAATGGCAAACCAGGCGATGCTGGACGCCGTCAGAGAGGAGAACAGGAGAGCCACTGAGGATGTATTGGAGGCCAACCGTCTGGCGAACATGACTATGATGAGAGTCATGTTGGAGGAGATGAGGGCTGGTCCTGCTGTTGGCCAGTGTCCTCCGCCACCACCTCCACCTAGTCTTCATGACGATACCTAGAGTCAGATGGGAGAGGGCAAGGCTCGATGTGAGTGGACGAGTACTTGGCCAAGTTTAATGAACTTGTGAAGTTTGCGCATTTTCGGATGGTGATGCCTAATCAGGTATTCCTAGCTGCTAAGTTCCGGAGGGGACTTAATGATGTGATTGCTGATCATCTTGTCGGAGCTGCATCCAGAGACTTTGGTACACTAGTACAACAGTGTAAGGACATAGAGGATGTCTGCATTACGAGCAAGATCAAGAGGGCCAAGATTGAGGAGACAAAGGGAACAGGCGGTTCCACTTCCTGGAAAGACAAGAAATTCGCTATAAAGGGTAAAGGAAAGCAGTTGGCTGCTAGGCAGGCGCCTGGTCAGTTCAAGAGGAAATCTACGCCAGGGGGTGCAGCGAGGCCTTCGCCTCCCAGATGTAGGGATGCGGGAAGACTCATTTGGGGCCGTGTGCTACCGGTCAGACGATTTGTTTCCAGTGTGGAAAGAAGGGCCACTATGCTAGAGATTGTCCATCATCGACGGCGAGAGTTGCTGCAGTTCAGGCAGTTCCACTTCAGATGGTTCCCCTTCCACCACCAGCGGCACGCGTTGTGCAACTTGCCACGGGGCGAGTGTATACGTTGGATCGTCAGCAGTCGGACCGAGCTCCAAACCTTGTGAGAGGTACTATCACAGTTGGTGGATCATTTGTTGATGTATTATTAGATTCCGGGGCTACGCATTCATTTGTTGCTACCCCGATTGCTGTGGGGCTTGAGTTGCCCATGTCTGTGCTTTCTCCACTGTTGCGGTGACCACCGCCACCGGAGAAAGGTGTGATGCTACCACTGTTCATCGTGATGTGGCATTTCAATGGGATAGCCGTGAGTTCTTGGTAGATCTGATAGGATTACCGATGGCCAACCTTGAGATTATTCTGGGCGTAGATTGGTTGTCCAGGAACTGTGCATTGATAGATTGTTGTGCCAAGAAGGTGGTGATGTCTCCGTGTGGGTCCACAGCAAGTTCCTCGCCATTCATTTTAGTCCTGCAGGCTAGGAGGGCCTTGAGAGCAGGGGCATTTGGCTATGTCATGTTGGGAGGTTTGGTGAGTGGGACACAGGAGGATCTCACTGGCATTCCTGTGGTGAAAGAATTCCTCGAGGTGTTTCCTGAGGAGATTCCTGAGTTTCCACCATAGCGGGAGATAGAGTTCTCCATAGATCTGTTGCCTGGTGTGGGGCCTATTTCTTTAGCTCCATATCGGATGTCGCCACCAGAGTTGGCTGAGCTGAAGAAGCATATTGAGGATCTTTCAGGGAAAGGCTTCATTCGACCGAGCGTGTCACCATGGGGAGCACCGGTCATTTTTGTGAAAAAGAAAGATGGGAGTATGCGATTATGCACCGACTATAGACAGTTGAACAAGGTGACGATCAAGAACAAGTATCCCCTTCCATGGATTGATGATCTGTTGGATCAGCTTAAGGGAGCTTGCGTGTATTCAAAGATTGATCTCCGGTCTGGATACCATCAGATCCGGGTGAAGACGGAGGATGTCCCGAAGACCGCGTTTCGTTCGAGATACGGTCATTACGAGTACCTGGTGATTCCATTTGGACTCACCAATGCACCCGCAGTGTTCATGGATTACATGAACATGATTTTCCAGCCTTACCTGGACCAGTTTGTGATCGTCTTCATTGACGACATCTTGATTTACTCCAAGACGGAGGAGGAGCATACTGAGCACTTGAAGATTGTGTTGCAAGTGTTGAAGGAGAAAAAGCTTTACGCTAAGCCTTCAAAATGTGAGTCTTGGCTCAAGTCTGTGAAATTTCTGGGTCATGTGATATCTGCAGAAGGAGTTGCAGTTGATCCGAACAAGATAGAGGCCATGCTTGATTGGGAGAGGCCCAAGACGGTTACCGAAGTGAGGAGTTTTCTGGGTTTGGCCAGTTACTATAGGAGGTTCATGCAAGGATTCTCTATGCTGGTTTTACCTTTGATTCGCTTTACTCGGAAGGAGACTCCATTCCTGTGGACACATGAGTGTAAGGAATGTTTCCATGAGTTGAAGGAGAGACTGACTATGTAACACCCCGTGTTAACCCGGTTTATTAACATGTCATCGTATTAAGCCACGTTTAATTAAAAATTTGCGGAATATCTTTTTCTTTCCAATTATGATGTCATTATCATTACCAAGTTGAATTACTTAATCCTTTTCATAAAATAACGCCTGTATGTAAATTGCAAGACAACTAACTGAAATACCTCATAACATAGATAAAGTGAGTATCTAAGGTCACGGATCTACAACACGTAATCCGGACAGTAATCCTGATACTCTATTACAACTTTAAATAAAATAAGACATAAACAAGTCCATGTGGCATGGACAAACCCCGTGCTCACCAAATAAGGAAACATAGCCCCAACAGCAATCTCAACTCAAATATCATAAAAATAACAGAAAACATAAACAACATCCAATATTCAGTCATGTCAGCATATACAGCAATATCTAACTCAACTCTGGGATTTAATTTACACGTGTTTATCTATTTCAATCTATTTTCCTTCATTCTTCATCTCTTCGTTCTTTTAGATCTGATCATTCTAACAAATCGCTAGGGTTAGGATTCGCAATAAGAATATTGGGATCCTAATTCCTGACAAGGAGGAAAATAGCTTTTCATGTATGCACTAGGGATAGGCTACATGAATCGCAAACGTGAAAGATTCACCGATTTATGTGTTTAACCCTAAAAGGAATCACTAAGTAATTAGGGTTCTAATAGGGTTAATAAGATTAAGATCACTAAGGGATTAGGGCTTAACCAATAAAATAAAAGATGGTGAATCGTTTGATCAATGGGTAAATCGCATGTAAATCTAGATTCAGATTACAAGGTGGGGATCAAACAGGTGTTTGTACTCTTACTGCAATATTTTCGCAATTGTTTTTTCAAACCTAATTTTATGCACTTTCGTTCATCTATTTTTAGAAAAGCCTAAAAATACGCAATTTACTTTTTGTTTTAAACCAACACCAATTACCATGTTTCTCGCTTGATAGCTAGATATTAGACTGCTAATAATTGCTACATTGGTAATGATATCAATGTCGATGAGGATGTGAACTGTATGATCGATGCATACCTTGGCAAGAATGGGCAAATTTTTATTCAGATATATGTTGTTGTAGACTCATATATAAGGCTCGTTTAATAAAAAGCCCAATAAGAGACAACAAAAATAAAGATAACAATATAATTAAAGGAGAGTATCAATTCAAGATACTAATCCTAATACGACAGCATCAAATTTGGGCTTGGTCTTATAGAAGATGCGCAAAAGGTCCAAAATTCACAGGTAAATAATAAAAGGTAAATCCCACATGTATGATTATTCTCACTTTATTTACCGTTATGTTGTCACTGTGCACACACATCAGTTCTTATTTGTACACAATGATTTGCTATACTCAAATGTATCAATTCATGTATATCTGAAAGAGCACCTAGATCCAAGATAAACTCACTAGTCTTTTTGGCCAGACATACCTATACTCAGGACAAAACATACGCTGAAGTTGACTACGATTAGCCATATTTTTACCCGTTCTTTAGATCAAATAAATATTAATAATAATTTGATTCATTGTTTAGATCAAATGGAATTTGCTTTTTCATCCTAAAAAAAAGAAGTTATGATGAATTCACATTCCATTCTCTTGGTTCACTTAATTACATCTGCCCTTATTATAAAATAAAAAATTTCTAGACTTTGATTTTTAAGATCTTGTTATTATTATTTTCCTTCTAAGTTTGTACTAATCTTCTAAGATAAAGAATAAACAAATGAAACTCCAATTTTAAAAATCATCTTATGTTGGAGTTGATAATGGTAAAGAATGTTTAAGAAAATCAACGACTTTTGTATGAATATCTAAAAAAAAAGACTACCAGAAGTATAGATATTATATCAACTATGTGAAATGGAAGCATAAGAATATAGTGCATATGAAATACAAGTTGATAGTATCATATATACCATACTAAATATTTCCTTAACTAAATGAAGAAAACAATAATAACGATTGCAACTAGAGTAAAGTACGCACCAACAACTCAAGGACGCATACCCACACAAAAATTAAGTTTCGACTCATGGCTCGTGTAACAAGCTACACCAAATAAAGGTGTAGAATAATTAGTTCATAAGGACCAACATTATATCACTATTCATCAATAGACATTGCTTCCCATGTCGAATAAAAGTAAAAATCTATAGCTAAAGAAGTAGGAATAACAACATTTGAAATGAAATTGTTTCCATTAATTAGGGATTCAGAAAATGATAAAAGGAATAGAATGAAAGTGACAATAATTACAAAAGTTGAATTACTCAATGATAAAAGTAAAAATCCTTTCCCACTGATTTGTACACTTAAACTACTCAGCTCTTAATGTTTTCTACATTCGAATTGTTCACTCTTTTGAAATTCGAATTCTGAATTGATTTCAAATTTTGGATTTCAATTTTAAATTTCAAATTGTAATGGTGGGAAAGGATTTGTAAATAAAAAATTAAATAAATAATAATTTCTTTTAAAAATCGAAATAAAAAATCAATGAAAAATTAAGTTAATCATTTATGGTGGTACAACTCATTCAATGTCCCACTAATTTGTATATTAGAATTACTCAGCTCTTTTAAATGCTTTCTACATTGGAATTGCTCACTCTTTTGAAATTCGAATTCTGAATTGATTTCAAACTTTGGATTTCAATTTTAAATTTCAAATTTGAATGGAGGGAAAGGATTTGGAAATAAAAAATTAAATAACTAATGATTTCTTTTAAAAATCAAAATAAAAAATCAATTGAAATTTAAGTTAATCATTTATTGTGCCAAACAACTCATTTAATGTCCCACTACTTTTTTGTTGTTGTATATTATGAGTAAAAAAGACCTATACTTTTTCGGTGGCAGACAACTCATTCAATGTCCCACTGCATACCTCATTGTTCCAAATTAATAATAACTCAACTCTTCAAAATTTTGAATTTATGTTTAAATTGGAATTTTAGATTTGAATTTTAAACTTTGTAATGATGGAAAACTTTTAGAAAAATGACAACTCATTTAATGTCTCACTACTTTTCTTTTGTTGTATATCATGAGTAAAAAGACCTATACTTTTCTTTTTTCGTATATCCACTATTTTTTCCATGGATAATTGTTAGTCTTATTAATGCTGAATAAAAAAACAAAAACATTAAAAAAATTGTAAAATAACATAATTATTTATATTGTAAAATAAATTTGAAATTTGAAAATAAATTAAATGAAAAATTATGTGAGCTTGATATGTGGAAAAAGAGTTCAGCATTTAATACTTATGCAGTGGAAAAAGATATATATAATAAATTTGAATTTAATATTAAATTATAGATTAAAATATAAAATATTTAAAATTATAAAAATAAATTTATAGTCGATAAATATTATTTAAAATTTCAAATTTAAAAAATAAATAAGAAATGGCATAATTATACTTTACAAAAAATAAATTAGAATTTTAACATAAAATTTTTAAATATACATGTATAAACTATTAAAATAATATACATGTATTTTTTTAAAAAAAATATTTAACATAAATTTTTTAAATATACAAGTATAACCAATTAAAAAAATATATAAAAATCATAAATTAAAATAGAAAAAAGTATATAAAAAATATTTATAAATAATATAAAAAGTTTTAAATTTAAATAAAAATTGACGTCTGTCATTTTGTAAAAAAAATTATTAAAATTTAAGAACTATAAAAATTAAAATTCTAATTTAGTACATAAGAAAGAAATTAAACTTTCATTTTTTTATCGCAAGAGTGTAATTAACACAAATACTTGCAAAAAATAATTATTTATATAAAATGCTGACAGTTAGAGGTGGAAGCTGGGTCGGCCCGAAGGGCTGGCCCACCAATATATTTTTACAATTCAATTGAAATTTTATCTTTCTTCTTTTATATTTAAATTACTAAATCTCTGTTTATCAAAAAAAATTACTAAATCTGATTTCAACTTTTGTAAATTCAAATTTGTGAAATACCAAAGACTAACAACACTAATCCTTGCAAAAAAAAATTGCAAGTATAAAATGCTGACAGTTAGAGGTGAAAACTAGGCTTGGCCCAGAGGGCCGACCTGCTAATATATTTTTATAATTCAACTGAAATTTTATCCTTCTTCTTTTATAATTAAATTTCTAAATCTGATTTCAATTTTCATAAATATAAATTTGTGAAATTCCAAACACTAACGACAGAAATCCTTGCAAAAGAAATTTATTTATTATTATTTTATAAATCTGATTGTAGTAAATGAAAGTTCATCTCCGAGATAAAATATAAAAACTTAGACGCAACTATAAAAATCTTTTTTTTATGGATAAATATAAAAACCTATTACATGCTGATAGTTAGAGGTGGCAAACTGGACTCGGCTCGAAGGGCCGACCCACGAACACATTTTTATAATTAAATTAAAATTTCATCCTTCTTCTTTTATAATTAAATTCCTAAATCTGATTTTAATTTTTGTAAATACAAATTTATAAAATTCCAAATACTAATGACACAAATCCTTGCAAATAATAAATTATTATTATTTTTTAAATGTGATTGCAATAAATGACTTTAATCCAATCTTTTTTTGGTCCTTAAAAAAATTTAATCCAATTTTTTTAAATGTGATTGCAATAATGAATTCATTCAAATTCCGTTTAGACAACATTTTTTTGGTCCTTAAAAAAATTTAATCCAATCTTTTTTTTGTGTTGATACTATGACTTTTGGGTGTTAACATATTAGTTTTACTTATTTAATGAGTTTTTTCCTTCTGTATCGTAGGCACAAGGAACGGAAATCACACAAAAAATGACATATTTAGTAAGTGTTGAACTCATCCCTTCAATGATTGTTACGAAATGACACTGAATGAATAGCATTTTCATATTATAGGTAAAAGTTGATATTTTAAATCCATATTTGCTTGGTCTTATTATTACCTTGATTTTGTTGGTGAATGTTATAATTAGCAATGATTTGTATGCATTTTTCTTTTTTTATCTCTTTCTCATGTTAACATGGTGTATTATAACGTATTATGGTATGTAGTTGTATGCAAAATTATTTATCCATCTAAATAGTAGATTTTTGTTTGTGGTTGATATTTGCAAAGCTCCATGTCAATGCTGTAATTTTTTTCACCTAAAATATAAAACAAAATAACAACACAATTTTTTTTGTAAATATAAAACTTGCAGTTCGATTAACCAACCACGACGGACGACAAAAATTTTGATCTTTTTTCCCCGTGCATCACAAGGGTAATATATTAGTATATAATATAGTTTACATTTCCCCTTTATTAGCCCAATACATAGTCTTATAGCCTTGTAGGCTTTTTAGTTTAATACTTTACTCTAGTTTGATTGGGATTAGAGGCCCAATTTGTTACATCACACACCCCTGTAAGCAAGGCCTTTTCCTCAAGGCTAATTTGGGTTGTTAGGCTGAGATTAACATTGGATGAGGAGCTTTGACCTATGTAAGGTGTAATGGTTTCCAGCTGTAAACCATTAGTGTTATCCAACGGGTACGTAATCTGAACCATTGGATTGCTTAGCTTTTGTTGCACTTGATCATATGGAGTGCATGTTGTCAACTAAGGAGGAACATATGTGGCCGTTGGATTGTCAACCACCAGCAAAGAATTTGGATAAATCTGAACTTGATCGTAGGGCTGTGAAGTAGTTTGGATAAAGGAACAATTTCACCGGTTGGATTAGCCAAAATGGGGCCTGGTAGCTAGATCCCGTTCTCATAATTAACCGTCTCTTAAGCATATGAAAAATTCTTCTTTTTCTCTCTACAACCTCCATGCTTCTTTGTTCTGTGAGGCTCAAAAAATAAATCCTCCCTTTCTTTTGTGGACCCATCTGTTACTAAGTCGCCTGAGTCCTCTGGTATGTACACCTTTTTTTGGCCACCCTTGAGTGATAAGTTGGAGTCTTGATTCTTGTTTGCAAAGAAACCCCTCTCTCTTTTTTCTTTTTTCTTTTTGTAATAAGAAATCCCTCTTTTAATGGTTAAAGGTGTTTGTCTGCCTTTTTTTTAGAATTATTTTAATTTTACAATTTTTTAAAAAAATTTACATTTCTGCCACTTTACTGTGTCGGACAGAGTTAAATTTATGTGTCGAAATAGTCAATGTGTCTCAAAACATTGATTGCGCGTCGTAACGTGTATGTGTTTGACATGTGTCTGACACGCATTTTAAAATAATGGCGTGTCCATGCTTCATAGGAGATGACAATCCAAGAATAGTAAGCATAAAACTTAGGCAATAACTAATAAGAGATTTGAAGAGAAACAAGGCTATGATGAAGGACGACAAACCATGGGCAAATAACAAAAGAAATGTCACAACACAAGCAATGGTGAAATGAAGATCAAGCCAAACTCCAATGGTATGTAATTTTTTGATTTAGATATTTACGCAGGGGTATAATAATATTTATCTCATAGCTCAAAGTTGCACTCTCTCTCAAAATTGCATGACTTTTATACAAATTATCCCGACATACTTTTCTAACAACTGAAAATAACCAACATATGATAAAGGTGATAATCCTTTTTGCAAGAGTAAAGAATGTGCATGAAATGATTTTTTTTTAATTAAATTGGTTTTCATTTCCGAAAATTCATTCATAATAGTTGGGGTGTTTTGAAAAAAATATTTATTGACACATTTTAAATTTATACATATTTTTTTAGGATTTTATAAGAGTTATGTTGTAGGAAAGGTGATTGTGTTATGTTATAGAGATTCGTTTTGTATACCAGTTTTTTTTTTCAAAACATGCGGGCCCCACAAAATGTTCTGTGTAAAATTTTTTTTATGCTCATGTTAAATGATAGAATGCAAACCCTTTTTTTTAAGAGTCAATTGTATATTCGTCTAATATTAGGAACCATTTGAAAGTGAGAACGACTAATTTTTTTTTATAAAATCATTATATGTATGTTTCTGACTGCTCTTTAAACATATTGAGAATTAATTGAATACATTCTAAGAGTATCCCGAGAGTAGAAAGAGTTTTATAAAATTTCATTCACATCATATACAAAAATCCATCAATCTTGAGGCCATTTTTGTAAATTTATCATATCCACTTAGAGCATTGACTCGTATACTTGCTATTTGAGCAAGTTATCTTTTCATCATCCTCTATTGTAGAATCATATTATAAGGTTGATACGCACTCAAGAAAATTGGTGGTTGAGGGTTTTCCAAGCATCCGATAGGCTTCGAGGTTATATGTTGCTAAGCATATGTGAAATTTAGTGGATTGTAATATTTTCAAGCACCTGAAAGCTTAGAGCTTGTAAAGATTTGTGAAGCACCTGTAAAGATTTATCATATGTTACCTATGGACTATATCTACGGCAACGATATGTTCAGACTCGTTCTCAACCCCAAAAATACACACATCTTCTGGTTGAATATTATTTCCTTTGCAAAAATCTAACCATCCTTTTGTCAGTATTTGGAACAATGGTTGTTCATGGTAAATTACCGGCCACACTCTCCTCAGTGGATCACGAAGAAACACCTTCATCCCGTCTACTTCTACTCTTCCCCTGGGAGACAAAGGCAAGCGTAATAGCAATTTCTGCAGTAAATACAAGTTCAAATGGTCAAAAACCCAAATAGAAGAATGAGCAACAACATATAAAAACGTGTGTCCCACAAAAAGTGATAAACTTAATGAGAAGTAAAATTTGGAATTCTGTCACATGGGAAATTACAAGCATTCGAAAAACAAATTGTCTCTAGGCAAGTGTATAGCTATACACAAAGGAAACTCACATTTCTTCCTATCTTGAGAAACTGTAACCATAATCTCAGCTCCCACAATCCTAGTTTGTTAGGTAAAATCAATTTATAGCATAAACTATATAACAATGCATAAACACAAGCTCAAACGGGGCTTGTTAATATCGTACAAGAAAATAACTGTCAGCCGGCACCACACAAGAGAAAGCGGCTGTTGTTTTGAAGGGACTGTCATTATCGCACTCTTCCTTTATAAACTTTGGCAACCCTACAATTGCACCAAAGTTTTATCCATGAGACAGAATCTGGCAATGTACATTAAATGAGACAGACACGTGCATGACAAACAAATAATGAGATCGAAAGTGAGTAAGTGTTGTATGTGTGTGTGTGTGTTGGGGGGATTCAACACCTGTTGCTCCCAATTCATCCTTGTTATTGTACACATCGGGAGTCACAAGCTCTTTCTTAATCTCTTTAGATATTTCACCTATACTCATAATAGTTAATTGATTAATTCAGGTAAATCAAGGAGCTCTCGTATGAGAAAATACAAATAAACTGAGAAACTGTTAATTTACATAACTGCAAACAAGAGCAAGAACTCACAAATAACTAGATTTAAAGTGGATAACAAATTTCAAACAGACGTGGTGGAAAAGAATATACCTTTTGCAATCAATTTATCCTTGAGACTGCACAATGTGGGAGTCATTTCCACGGGCACTTTCTTTATTTCACCTGTAATTATAATAATTGATTGATTAATTCAGGTGCATCAAGGGGGATCCTCTGAGAAAATATATACAAACTGAGAAGATAAATCATTGTGAATATGAGCACCTGAGAGAGTTGAGATCCCATCGAACATCTGTTTGGTGTTGTGAAAACCACCATTATGCAAAGCATGCTTCTTTTTCGATATCACCTCCTGTTCACTTTCTGGAAATGAACAAATATAAAGAAAAAAAAAGCCAAATGTAGGAAATCATTACACATATTACCAGAAATAAACCTAGAGGCCTAAAGCCCTAAAAATGTGTGAAACAAACTAAGTTAGCTGTAATGTGTTTATAATGATCTCTTAACAAATCATAAAGTCACTGGAAATGGAAACGAAGCTACTCTGTTAACTATAGTACCTAAGCCCTCGGCAAAATGGCACTCTTGAAATTTCCTCTTGGACATAATGGATTTGTTCTCTCTGTTTTCATCAGGTTTTAAGGTAGAAGACTTATCATATGTGCTTTTATATGTCTCTCCAAGAGAGTTATTTCTTCCAGAAATTTCAAATTCAGATGCATTTGAGGTACCTCCTGTACCGAATACCCCTTCAAAGATAGGATCTTTATTATTACATTTGGTTGCATCATTTTGATATATATGGGATCCATTAACAACATGAGAACCAGTTGTAATTTTCACAGTCCCATCAACACCACAAGTATGATCATATCTTTTTTGTCTTCAAATTCTCTGTTTGTCAAGTGACTTGGGTCTTCAAAGTGTTCTGATATGCACACAGATTGGGCCCTTCCATTATTACCATCATATTTCGAAATATTCTCCATGTTATTTCTTGTTCCTCCTATATCATCATCCTCCCTGTGCTGCCTTTTCATTTTTGGCACATCCTGCTTGGAGAAAACTGAGGAATTTGGGTCTTGTCTAACAAAAACACCATCTGAAACAGGAGAGCCATTTTTGTCCCAACTTCTTTTTTTCTAATTTCTTTTTTTAGAAAAATCAAGCCTTTCAGAGCCACTTTAACAGTTTCTCAGTTTATATGTATTTTCTCATAGGAGCTCTTTGATTTACCCGAATTAATCAATTAACTATTATGATTAGAGGTGAAATATCTAAAAAGATTAAGAAAGTGATTGTGACTTCTGATGTGTACAATAACAAGGATGAATTGGGAGCAACAGGTGTTGAATCCCCAAAATAAAGTGTGATAACTCTGGCTCTGAGAGGCTTGATTTTTCTACAAAAAGAAATCAGAAAAAAAGAAGTAGGGACAAAAGTGGCTCTCCTGTTTCAGATGGTATGTTTGTTAGACAAGACCCAAATTCCTCAGTTTTCTCAAAGTAGGATGTGCCAAAAATGAAAAGCCGGCACAGGGAGGATGATGATATAGGAGGAACAAGAAATAACATGGAGAATATTTCGAAATATGATGGTAATAATGGAAGGGCCCAATCTGTGGGCATATCAGAACACGTTGAAGACCCAAGTCACGTGTCAAACAGAGAATTTGAAGACAAAAAAAGAGATGACCGTACCTGTGGTGTTGATGGGACTGTGAAAACTACAACTGGTTCTTATGTTGGTAATGGATCCCATATATATCAAAATGATGCAACCAAATGTAATAATAAAGATCCTATCTTTGAAGGGGTATTCGGTACAAGAGGTACCTCAGATGCATCTGTTGCGAAATTGGCAAGTGTACCGATCGTTCCAAGTAATAAAGTGATAAGTAAAGTATCGTTCTGCATGAGGATTGAAGCACCGAAGTAATTATAACCATTCCTCTCTAGTTGGATTAACAAAAGTGGTTTGAGAATAATTGTGATTTGTGAAATAAGTGTAAATGATTTAAAAAATGAAAATGATTAAAAAGTTCGTTTAGAAACTCAAGAATAAAGATTTAAGGTTAAAAAAAATAATTGAGAAAATATTGGGGTAAGAGGAACAAAAACCTTGACGATCCCACCTTGTAATCTGAATCAAGATTTACATTTGATTTTCCCATTGATCAAACAATTCATTATCTTTAAATTGATTGGTTAAGCCCTAATCCCTTAGTGACATTAACCTTATTAACCCTTATTAAAACCCTAATCCCTTAGTGATCCCTTTTTAGGTTAAATGTTAAAATCAATGAATCTTGGACGTTTGCTGTTCATGTAGCCTATCCCTAGTGCATACACGAACAGTCATTGTCCTTTTTGTCAGGAATTAGAATCCCAATATCCCTATTGCGAATCCTAACCTCGCAATCCCCTTAGAATGATCAGATCTAAAAGAATTATAGATGAAGAGCAAAGAAAAATAAATGCAATTAGAAAAATAAACATAAATCTGATCCAAATTACAAGGGGTTCACATCAAGGGTTATAACCCTCACCACAATAAAAGAGATCTAGCCAACCATTGTCATGACTGATCTCAAAAAATAAAACATAGACTGAAATAAAAAGAAGAAGAGAAAGAAAGACTAAAAAAGAACTTCGAAGGACTTAAAGAACTTCGAAGAACTCAAGAACACGAAGAATACAAGAACCCAAATCTCTCTCTCTTCTGTAGTGCGACGGCTGAAGAATGAAATCTGAATGTCTTGGAATGTGTGAAGATGACCCCTTTAAATAGCCACCAACTAGGGTTTCTCCGCATTTTCCAAAATTACCCCTCTGATGAAACGTATAACGGAATAATTAATCACAACATTATTACAAAAACGTATAACAGAAATATTTAATTAAAAATTTATTACAGAAACGTATAACGGAAAGATTTAACTAAAACAGATTTGAATTCAAATTTTGAATTCAAATTTCAATTCAACAGTGGTGCGACCCTCTGGCACCTTGTTTGGTCTCTCGCGCGGTCTTCCTTTCTTTATTTTTCAAATTTTTGAATTTCTTCACCTCTTAACCTATAAGAATATAGAGTAATCAGTGAAAGTGGGTCTGAACATAGATTATTAATAATTCATCAAAAATAATAACCTTTATTACTGAATTACTGTCAAATCCTTATTCTTTTCACTCTGAAATATCTATATGCCGAAGGCATATCATCTGAATTTGAAATTTTTGGAAGAAATAATTCTCTTGGAGAGACATGTAAAAGCACATATGACAAGTCGTCTACCTTAAAACCTGATGAAAACATAGAGAACAAATCCATTATGTCCAAGAGGAAATTTCAAGAGTGGCATTTTGCCGAGGGCCTAGGTACTACAGTTAACAGAGTAGCTTCGTTTCCATTTCCAGTGACTTTATAATTTGTTAAGAGATCAGATAAACACACTACATCTAACTTAGTTTGTTTCACACATTTGTAGGGCTTCACGTAACAGTCAGTTGTACATCGGTATTGTTAACGTTAATTATGATATTAAGCGCAGTTACAATCACAGCAATTCATTTATAAAAATGCGAATAAACTTTTTCCGATTATTACGCGAGTAGTTGAAAACATAAAAAGCGTAGTAATTAAAAACTATGACCGTAAAAGTAAAATCTTGCGGAATACTTATCTATATTATATTATTAGTTTAATTTAATTATAAAAGACACTAAGGGGTTCCCATAAACCCACTTAGCCAATTTCACACTTTTGCATTTTCTACACATCCGAACAGGGTTCGGTCTCTAAATTACCGCGGACGTACATTAAAAATTCAGTCCCTTATATCTTGCTATCTTTTTTTAATACTTAATTACCTTCCTAGAAAGCTATCGCATGCTTGGTTCCGAGCTCGTTTGCTCCGGTTATCGCCGTTTGAAGTTGGACAAGCAAAACTGCCAACCAACCCTGAAACAGCTCCAAACGTCCTACACTCCTTGAATTTCTGCACCTAAACCACTCATCCATTTGCTCTCAAATTTTTATACCATAAACTAGACACCTCAATCTTAGATTTGATATATATACACTTAATTTGACTAAGAAACGAAGCGGGAATAAATTTCCCAAAATGACCCAAAACAGCCCCCAAGTACAGGGCCAAAACAGGGCTGTAACTTCCTTGGCCTTCACAGGGCTGCGCACCTCTCCAAAAATTACAATATTTTGACACAATGTAGGGGACATCACAAGCTTCAAAATGGTGTATGGCACGTCCCTATCGGACCTCTATGGAGGGAGATATGCTCTCCCGAAGTTCACCTAAAATCTGTCAATTCTACAGAAAATTCGCCAGAGTTTCCTTTGTTTTTGCAAAAATCCCCAATTTGCACAAGTAGTTATGTGACCTCAAATGTACCTAATACTCATTATAAATCATTGGGTGGCACACACAAGACCAGCAATGCCTTGGGTATAATACCCCTAACTTAAATAATTTAATTAATTACTTTTAATTAAGTAATTAAGCATGTATTAGTGAGTAAAATTAAGAAGAAGGCTTAACTAAGTGAATTATGGTAACTTTTGAGGTAAAAAGTGTACTCTGTGAAAATTAAGGAGTATAAATGGGTGTAGACAAAAGTACCCAAAATATAAAAATGAAAGTAGAAATATTCCTAGAAAAATATTCCAGACTGTTGGGTAAAGTTTGGTAATTAATGGAATTGAATAGATAGATGAACTAATACCCACTTAACCTGTGTTAAGTGGGAAGCCACTTAAGAACACTTTTCCCTTCCCCAACCCGCGCAGAGAGAAGAAAAAGAAGGGAAAGAAGATAGAAGAAGGGAGAAGAAGAAAAAGAGAAAAAGGAAAGGGAAAACCTAAGTGTGGTCAAACCCTGATGGTTTTGAGTGATTCCAAAGCCTAAACCACTCCAAATCTTCCCCTCTTTCACAATCCTAGCTTGGATCTTGGTGGGGAGTTGTGTGGGTTGAGATTTTCCTTCTCAAAGTTTTGAACCATTGGAGAAGTGTGAGATTTGAGAGTTTCTACCTCCATGGAAGCTTGAGGAACCATCACCCCTTGATTGTGCAACACTTTGTGGTAAGATTTCATCCTTTGAACCCTATTTTCATGAAGAATCCATGATTTAGGTTTTGGATGAATAGTGTTTTGGGGTTTATGATTATGTGAGTAAATGGGCTATGTTCAAGAAGGATTGAGACTTAGTGTATGTTATGGAAAATAATATAAATGATAAATAAACGGTAGAAATGAGTTTAGATTGTCATTTTGGTAAAGTTGGTTATTTGAGCAAATTATGCTTGGAAAATAAGGATATTCTTTAATGGTAAGTTATTGTTTGATTATAGATTGATTGTATCCCTTGTATTGATAGGGTTGAGGCAAGAGAACCAAGAGGAGTGACCAACCCTTGTGGTTGTGTTCAACTGAGGAAAGGAAAGCTTTGAGGAAAGTTGAAGAGCAAAGTAAACCTTTGGACCTTGGGGTTAATCCCATTGAGTGTTCCACATACTCCGTTGAGGAGAGATGGTTTATGAGATGTGATATGTAATTATGATAGTAATTGTATGCTCATGCATTGGAATCATGCATTGATACATGTTATGATTGATGAATGATTACTTGTTGACGTTGATTGTTGAAGAGTCATTGAGGAATGGTTATAGAGGTAGAAAAGAATGAATGAGGTAATGGTTGAGGATTGTGATTGAGGTTATGATTGATAGTATTATGATGAGGATGATTGGTAGGAACTTCCCTTGGAAACAGCCCTATGTGGATCTCCATGTGGTAAGAGCCTAAGAGAAACAGCCTTATGTGGATCTCTCTTGGAGGTTCCTAGGTTGAGGTTAAGGACTTCCCTTGGAAACAGCCCTATGTGGATCTCAATGTGGTAAGAGCCTAAGAGAAAAAGCCCTTTGAGGATCTCTCTTGGAAGTCCATATAATAGTTATTGATAAGAATGTGTTGAACTGTTATGATTATGTGTACATCGAAAGTGAACCTTAGGGTGGAGTGATCTCCAAGGATCCCTGGTTTACTGTGATATATTCGTATATCTCACCCCATGTGGTGGGGCATCATTTCAGGTACTGATAGAGGTGCAGTTGACCGGGGCAAGAAGCATGAGTAGCTTGTACCTGATAGCTTGACATTTTGAGTTGCATGCCATTTAGAATTGTTATATGTATATTTTGATGTCACATGATGTATATTGGAGGACTTAGTACATGATCATTGTAGTAGTAATTGGTATATGGTACATGGTTACTTGTTTTGATCATGTTCCTTTTGTAGCTAAGTCCTTTGGCATGTATATGAAATTTGTAAGGACAATGATGTAATTGAGACCTGATGATGTTGTAATTATGGGGTATATGTATATATGATGAAATGACATGCATGCTTCTCTAGTGTATGAGTATCTAGAGAGACTAGAGTTCATGTATTGAAAGGATTATATGATGTAAATTAGGTGAAAGAAAACCTTTGAGTGAAAATTCAAGTAAGAGCCAAGATACCCTGTCTTGTTGTCCAATTTTCGTATCCTATACGATAGATTTGGACCCTTGTGTCTTGATGGAAGTTGTAGATATGTTTCTTAGCTTTCCATAGAGACCAAGATTGTGTAATTTGGATAAGTATAACTCAAGTTATAGTTAAAACACCACAGGTAGGTCAAACTGCCCTGTTTTGGGTGCTTGCTCTTGACTGTCCATGCTCGGAGCGTGAGATCCATGTTGTGAGCGTCCACCTTCTGACTGTCTACGCTTGGAGCGTGGGATCCACGCTTGGAGCGTAGGGGTCCTGGGAAATTCAGCATTCCTTTTCGTAAAAATCTCATAACTTGGGCTACGGTGCTCCAATTTGAGCGCGGTTTGAACCCACGCGTAAATAATGAAAAATCCTATAATATAATGGACAAATGGAGACCATAATAAATGAAATGAAAGTATGGTATTAAGCTTTAATTATTTTATTCCGCAATGTATTATGGTTATGGTCACGCAATTGGGTAATTTTAGTTCGGCTTGTTTTAGAAGAAAAGTTTAACCGGATTTTAATTGCACCAATGTGATTGTAACTGCGCTTAATATCATAAGTTGATGTTAACAAACTGGTTCTAGAACGGGGTGTTACATTTTATGGTATCAGAGCAGTTTTGTGGGGAAACTTGTGGACTATTGTAAATTGTGTTTGCTGTTTAATGCTTTATTGTTGTTTTGGTACTCTTGATGATTATTGCATTTGTGATCACTTAGTGTGAGCCTGATCAACTCATTTCTGGGTGTAACTTGTGTAGTGTCATGACGAGGAATCAGAATAACACCGAGACATCGAATGCAAACGCTCAGCCAGATCCTATTTTGGCTGCTTTGGTTAGGCCCCGAGGTGGTCGTGGGGCAACGGTTGGGCTGCCAGATCCTATGGTTGAAACCCTGGCAGCTGTGCACAGGGAGTTGGAAGTTAGTCGCCGTGCTAACGAGAACTTGCTTAAGACAAATGAAGACACGCGGAATGCTATGGCCGCGATGATGAGCGAGATGAGGATATCGAGGGGTGCTAGACCCGAGAACCGACAACCCTCTCCTCCTCCTCACACTGCCACGCCTACTCCACCTGCTCACAATGAAGAAGATGGAGCGGGTAATAATGAGGGTGAAGCGAGTCACCACTCAGGTAGTCATAGCCATCATACTGAGGTGCGTCAACCCCATGCAGAACAGGTTGATGAGCACGAAGTTGAGGAAAGAAGATTAATGGCTTTTAGGAAACACAAACCTCCTTCTTTTAAAGGAGAATATGACCCTATGGTGGCAGCAAAATGGCTCCAAGCTATGGAGAAAATCTTCAGGGTGATGAGGTGCCCTGATGCATTGAAATTGGTTTACTCCGTGTATATGCTGGAAGAGGAAGCTGAAGATTGGTGGACTAATACAGTGCAACCTTTAGAAGCTGAAGGCCGGGAAATCACCTGGCGGTTGTTCGAGACGTTGTTCTTGGACAACTACTTCCCTAGGGAGGCTAGGGAAAAGAATCAGAATGAATACAATGATCTGAAACAAGGGTCGATGTCCATTGACCAATATTTTGCTAAATTCAATGAATTAGTGAAATACGCCAACTATGGGAGAGCCCTACCCACTCCAGTTGAGATGACCTCTAAGTTTCAATGGGGTCTGAACGAGAAAATGTCTTGGAAGATTTCTAATTGTGATATCCGAGAGTTTAATAAGTTTGTGAACCAATGCCGAAAGGTGGAAGAAGTTTATAGTGTGTCGAGAAGTAAGAAGTCTTCCGAGGCACAAGCATCTGGTGCTAGTGGAGCAACTGGATCTACTTCAGAAAAGAGTAAGAAGATGGATGACAAGAATAGAAAAGAAAAACTACAAGTTAGATAGTCGGAAGAAAAGTTTAAGAGAAGCGGGAACCAACAGAATTGGGACAATGAAAGGCCTCTTGTCCCCAAGTGTAACAACTGTGGGAGGCATCACAAGGGCGTTTGTTTGATGGGCCAAAACGTTTGTTTCAAGTGTGGTAGACCTGGTCACTATGCGAGGGATTGTCCTCAGATCGTGGGACGGGTTGCTCAAGTGCAAGTGGTCTCTGATCCTTCAGCAGCGGCACATGTTAGCACTTCGACCCAACCCCAGCTAGAGAGGTTTCCACGATTGACGGAAGGTATGATGCAAGTATATATTTATAACATGCATAGTTTATTGAGGTTGGAGTCGCATATGCTTAGATTGTGGACTCAATTATGATTATGTGATTAGTTATGTCTAGTAATTAAAGACTAGACTATGCATAGATTGCTAAAAGATGATAAGTTGTATGCATTGACCTTTCCATGGAGGTGGTAGTATTACCTCTATGAGGATAGTATCCTATGAGATTGAGAATTCTCATTGAAGGTCTATATTGAGGGGAATTCCCTTGGAGTTAGCCTTCGGGACCTCCTTGTGGTCAGATACCTAAGAGAAACAGCCAATAGTGGATCTCTCTTGGAAGTTCCATCAGATGAGGTTTTGTATGAGGTTATTAGTAGAACCACAGAAGGTCAGGGTTAAATATCAAGTGAATAGGTATGACCCTTGAGGAAGATGAAAGATAAAAGGTGCTTGAATATAGTAGTATCACGTAATTATAAAACATAGACCGAATCATGAATGAAATAGTGGAAAGTAATTATAAAAATGAAAGCTAAATCACGAGATGGAACATTTCATCTTATGATAAGATGATAAGGAAAAGAGGAAGTAATGAACAAGGTAACTTCGGGAAAACAAGAAGAGTTCTCCGATAAATCCCTAGTTGATTGGATGAGTAGTTCTGTTGATTTTGAGGACAAAATCGCTAAAAAGGTGGGGTGAATATAATACCCCTAACTTAAATAATTTAATTAATTACTTTTAATTATGTAATTAAGCATGTATTAGTGAGTAAAATTAAGAAGAAGGCTTAACTAAGTGAATTATGGTAACTTTTGAGGTAAAAAGTGTACTCTGTGAAAATTAAGGGGTAAAAATGGGTGTAGACAAAAGTACCCAAAATATAAAAATGAAAGTAGAAATATTCCTAGAAAAATATTCCAGACTGTTGGGTAAAGTTTGGTAATTAATGGAATTGAATAGATAGATGAACTAATACCCACTTAACCTGTGTTAAGTGGGAAGCCACTTAAGAACCCTTTTCCCTTCCCCAACCCGCGCAGAGAGAAGAAAAAGAAGGGAAAGAAGAGAGAAGAAGGGAGAAGAAGAAGAAGAGAAAAAGGAAAGGGGAAAACCTAAGTGTGGTCAAACCCTGATTGTTTTGAGTGATTCCAAAGCCTAAACCACTCCAAATCTTCCCCTCTTTAACAATCCTAGCTTGGATCTTGGTGGGGAGTTGTGTGGGTTGAGATTTTCCTTCCCAAAGTTTTGAACCATTGGAGAAGTGTGAGATTTGAGAGTTTCTACCTCCATGGAAGCTTGAGGAACCATCACCCCTTGATTGTGCAATACTTTGTGGTAAGATTTCATCCTTTGAACCCTATTTTCATGAAGAATCCATGATTTAGGTTTTGGATGAATAGTGTTTTGGGGTTTATGATTATGTGAGTAAATGGGCTATGTTCAAGAAGGATTGAGACTTAGTGTATGTTATGGAAAATGATATAAATGATAAATAAACGGTAGTAATGAGTTTAGATTGTCATTTTGGTAAAGTTTGTTATTTGAGCAAATTATGCTTGGAAAATAAGGATATTCTTTAATGGTAAGTTATTGTTTGATTATAGATTGATTGTATCCCTTATATTGATAGGGTTGAGGCAAGAGAACCAAGAGGAGTGACCAACCCTTGTGGTTGTGTTCAATTGAGGAAAGGAAAGCTTTGAGGAAAGTTGAAGAGCAAGGTAAACCTTTGAACCTTTGGGTTAATCCCATTGAGTGTTCCACCATACTCCGTTGAGGAGAGATGGTTTATGAGATGTGATATGTAATTATAATAGTAATTGTATGCTCATGCATTGATTCATGCATTGATACATGTTATGATTGATGAATGATTACTAGTTGACGTTGATTGTTGAAGAGTCATTGAGGAATGGTTATAGAGGTAGAAAAGAATGAATGAGGTAATGGTTGAGGATTGTGATTGAGGTTATGATTGATACTATTATGATGAGGATGATTGGTAGGAACTTCCCTTGGAAATAGCCCTATGTGGATCTCCATGTGGTAAGAGCCTAAGAGAAACAGCCCTATGTGGATCTCTCTTGGAGGTTCCTAGGTTGAGGTTAAGGACTTCCCTTGGAAACAACCCTATGTGGATCTCCATGTGGTAAGAGCCTAAGAGAAACAGCCCTTTGAGGATCTCTCTTGGAAGTCCATATAATGGTTATTGATAAGAATGTGTTGAACTGTTATGATTATGTGTACATCGAAAGTGAACCTTAGGGTGGAGTGATCTCCAAGGACCCCTGGTTTACTGTGATATATTCGTATATCTCACCCCGTGTGGTGGGGCATCATTTCAGGTACTGATAGAGGTGCAGTTGACCGAGGCAAGAAGCATGAGTAGCTTGTACCTGATAGCTTGACATTTTGAGTTGCATGCCATTTAGAATTGCTATATGTATATTTTGATGTCACATGATGTATATTGGAGGACTTAGTACATGATCATTGTAGTAGTAATTGGTATCTGGTACATGGTTACTTGTTTTGATCATGTTCCTTTTGTAGCTAAGTCCTTTGGCATGTATATGAAATTTGTAAGGACAATGATGTAATTGAGACCTGATGATGTTGTAATTATGGGGTATATGTATATATGATGAAATGACATGCATGCTTCTCTAGTGTATGAGTATCTAGAGAGACTAGAGTTCATGTATTGAAAGGATTATATGATGTAAATTAGGTGAAAGAAAACCTTTGAGTGAAAATTCAAGTAAGAGCCAAGATAACCTATCTTGTTGTCCAATTTTCGTATCCTATACGATAGATTTGGACCCTTGTGTCTTGATGGAAGTTGTAGATATGTTTCTTAGCTTTCCACAGAGACCAAGATTGTGTAATTTGGATAAGTATAACTCAAGTTATAGTTAAAACACCACAGGTAGGTCAAACTGCCCTGTTTTGGGTGCTTGCTCCTGACTGTCCACGCTCGGAGCGTGAGATCCACGCTGTGAGCGTCCACCTTCTGACTGTCTACGCTTTGAGCGTGGGATCCACGCTTGGAGCGTAGGGGTCCTGGGAAAT
The DNA here is from genome assembly GCA_032173675.1 of Gastrolobium villosum. NCBI lineage: Eukaryota > Viridiplantae > Streptophyta > Magnoliopsida > Fabales > Fabaceae > Gastrolobium > Gastrolobium villosum. The sequence goes on along the minus strand of JAVKPL010013824.1, from coordinate 28,978 downwards.
TCAACATTTCATTTCGTAAAAATCTCATAACTTGGGCTACGGTGCTCCGATTTGAGCGCGGTTTGAACCCACGCGTAAATAATGAAAAATCCTATAATATAATGGAAAATGGAGACCATAATAAATGAAATGAAAGTATGGTATTAAGCTTTAATTATTTTATTCCGCAATGTATTATGGTTATGGTCACGCAATTGGGTAATTTTAGTTCGGCTTGTTTTAGAAGAAAAGTTTAACCGGATTTTAATTGCACCAATGTGATTGTAACTGCGCTTAATATCATAAGTTGATGTTAACAAACCGGTTCTAGAACGGGGTGTTACATTGGGGCTCTTACAACCCAACACAGTTCATATTTATTACAACATAACTTACTTTAAATCCTTAGATGGTTTCAATCACCAACTTCAATTTCATGCATAATTTCATCATACAATAATCATAAACTTAAAATAGGCCTAAAGCCCTACCATCATAATACATCATGCATCCTTTGTATAATTACAACATTTAACTTGCATATTACAACTTACAACTTCAAACTTTAAATTAAACTTACAAACTCATACTTTGACTTACAACTTTAACATGAACTTAAAAATATAAACTACTATGATGATGCTCCATGACTCATCCTATGGGCCTCTTGCCCGCCTCTCTTGTGTCACTGCTACCTCTTGAAATAAAGTCCCCGAGACGGGGTGAGATATACGAATATATCTCAGTAACCCAGAGGTTCTGGAGAAACTCTGCCCAATGGTTCACTTCGATGCATATAAATACTGTAAAGCAACATTACTTTAAAACGGGATAAAGCAAGGGATTTAGAGAAAATGGGGAATATAAGAATACAAACTACGATGAAGCGGGCTGGTAGCTACCATACCACACAACGCCCTCGGCATATAAGGCTACGGGTATCAATCCAAGGTGTGTTCCTAGAACCACAACCAAGGTACCCCTCCCATCCGCATACACCCAAGACTTCCTAGTGTGCTCCTATCCGGATTACACACCACGACCCTGGGTCAACTGAAACTCCCTCTCGGAGACCTATCCAGTGAAAGTCCGTAACTTTCCCGAAGGCTAACTATCTACTAGCCAGTGATCTAGTACATAAGTACCCTCATAAATGCAATATGCATGCTTATGCTGTTCTACACTATTCATACACACTTCCTACCATCACCCGCAACGGGTGTGGTGGAACACAAAAGGGGAACAAGCCCCAGTACCAAGAGGTTACCTTATATATTATTCCACTTAGCTCCGCAACAGCTTATTCCTCAACTTAGTACACAACAGAATGCCTACACAGAGGACATTCCCAATCACTTAAAACTCAAACAATACATGATAATTTACAATTAAACATGCATTGATCCAATTCTTACCTCAATCCACTTGGTCCAAGACCAAGGGCAATTCACTGATTCACTGTTTAGGGTTCAAGTCGACGTACGACAACCTACATAATCATGTACTATAATCAGTACACGTCCATTCTATCAAAACGCGAAAAACTTCAAAATCACTCCCTTTCCTCCCTTGTAGGTTCGGCCATGCTAGTGTTAATTAGGGATTTATTTTTCTAAACTTTCTTTCTCATTTTATTATACTTCCATAGGTTGACAAAAGGCTAATTCAATCGTCGTTTTTCCATTTTACGTCTTTTACACAATGTTTGCTAATTATTTCCCTCTAGGTTCATTTATGCCAAATGAAACCACTCATTATTTTTCATTGGTTCTTCCACTTTACAATCACAACACAACCCATCTAATTGTCATTTAAAGCATGAAACATCATCCAAGCAATTTACACAACATCATTTCACCTCTTTTTGCCTAAAGGCCGATTTGCTCACTAATTCACATCCAACGAATTTCCATCAATTTTAACCACTCCACACCTCATATCATCCTATTATATCATCATACAATCATACAACAACTCACCAATACACTCCCAACACATTTTCAAAATTCAAAGTCTTGACACCCAAAAATCTCACTAAGTTAAAAATCAACTATTTTCCTCAATAATTTTTATTGCATTTCTAGCTTTAATGCATCATTCTAAGACATTATCCTCTAATACACATTTTCCAATTGAGTTCTCTAACATCACACATCATACATACAAAGTTTACGCCTCAAATTAAAATCACAATCAAACCATGTAAATGGGATGAAAATATACTCACAACCAAGGCTAGATGTTACCCTTACACTTGTCCAAGCAATGGAAGATCAAGTAGCTCCATGAACATCCATTTTTCCCCAAAAATTCACAGTTGTATATAGGGCAGATCTCCTCACACACTCGATTTCAAGGCTTGAAAATGGTACCAATGTGTTTAGAAGGTGTTTTCCATCACGATTCAAGACAAAAATCGTTGGATTCAGTGGAGAAATGGCCAAGTTATGGCGAAAAGAAATTTAGCTCCATGAAGGGGGAGGAGGGCTGTGTTCTTGCGCAAAAATGGAGAGAGAAGGAAGGAAGAGGATGGTGAATAGTGAGGTGGCGAGGTGGCTTTAAGTGGAACTTAAGTGGGCGGGTCCCACGTGATTTAAGATTCATCCGACTTTCACTAAACGTCCAAAAATTCAAAACTTATTTAGAAACTCCAATTTTTAACATTAACTAATGTCCTTTAATTATACTTGATCAGATGAATCCGGAGTTTTCCGAATTTTTTTTAGCTTATGCTTAATTAATTCCACAAATGGGGATCGGTAAGGATCGAACAATGATTTTGTTAATTTTATGGTCACTGAAGTTCTTTTTTTTTGTAAGCATGGTCATTGAAGTTCTGCTATCATGTAAAGCACCACTCCAACTCAAAATCTTAAGGTAGTGGATTAGAATGATAACCAACCATAACTGCTGAACGTTACAACTAAAATCACCACTAATTAAGGTTACACTTTTAAAGTCAAATTATGACACACTATCACCAATCAATGTCTATAACCCCATGCATAAGCTATGAAGCACCGACACTTCAAAAATCCTGACGTGTCGTGTCCGACACTTCCCGACACTCTCGGACACTCCAACACTCCCCGACACTCTAATACGCATTATAGAAATTCAAAAAAAAAATTAAAGGTTGTGTTGCGTTTAGTTTTTAGTTCAAACTATTAGATTCATATTACGATTACTATTCTATTGAGTTTAATACAAATATTTGAGATATCTTATGTTTTTGTGCAAAATTTATGAATATTATAAGTTTAGATTTAATTTTTTGTTAAATTACTGAATATTAAATATAATATACACTATATAAATTAAAATATTATTTAATATCAAAACGTGTCCTAACGTGTCAAAATCTAATATTTTTTAGAATTAACGTGTCGGAGTGTCGTGTCGTATCGTGTCACGTGTCCCGTGTCGGTATCGGTGCTACATAGTGCATAAGGGTACATGCTACTATTTTTATCATTATTATTGTTACTATTTTTTCTGGGATATTATAAGAAATAATGGGGTGAAAGTTAATAACTGGGTTGGAATAAAAATGAAAAATAAATGGGAGAAAATGATAAAAAAATGGGATAAAAAGATTTTGGCCGGAACCCTCTCTTATAAGCCTTTGCTGATAGTTATTGAAGTCATTAAACTAGTTATTATCGGTAAACAAGAGCATATTGATATATAATTTTGGAAATAAAATAAAACTAACATATAATTTAAGAAGGGGGTAAAGTGATAATTTAAAAAAAAATGAAAGGCACAATAACCAATCTCTTGAGAGTTTAATTTAATTTATTTGAGTAAAATTATTATTATTTTTTAAATAATATCAGTAAGAAAAAAATGTTTATCATTTTAAAGAATAGTTATTTTATTTAAAATTAGTATTTTTTATTTAATATTTAAATTTTAAAAAAATCTTTTATTTTTTCTCACCATAATTTTTATTTCTCTTAGTATAAAATATAATAATTTTAAATAAAATCACACAATTCTATATTTTTTAAAGATATAAACACTATGTATTAAAAAAAAAAGAGTACAAATATTGATCCCTATCGGTAATATACAAAAATAGGAAACACGTACCGTCACAAAATCGGGAATGAATTCTCTCATGTGCTAATTAACATGACCATGTCATGTAAGTCAATCATAATCGTACATGTGTGAATTAATGGTGATAAGGGAGGAGAGAAAAAAATATAAGATATTAAGTTACAAATCATCACCATTGATTTAATTATTAATAGTTAAAATTCTCCCATATGATATGATCATATTAAATTATTCATGAGAGAATCCATTTAACCCGAAATCATGGTCAGACCAACCGAGAACCAGAGGTGTTAAAGGGTCACAGATCACACAGTCTTCGATATGTTAGAAAGAATATTTTAGGATATCTTTTTTAGAATATCTTTAAGATATCTTTATTATTTGTAAAGATTTATTTCCTTATTTTATTAAGATTTAAGTTAGATATAGGCTAAGCCTAGATTAGATATAGGCTAAGCCCATTAACATTTCTTTATATATTGTACTCTGGTTAATCAATTCAATATTCCTGTCGCTCATTTGTTATTTTACACGATAAAAGTTGGGAGTTTTCCTTTTATCTCTTAAAAACATTTATGTGTTGTCAAATACAGAATTTGGATCGTTAACTGAGAAGAGATGGGTCGCAATGTACAAGTGTGTGCAACGTGCACACAAAACTGTCTATTGTTTCATGAAACATCGAAACCCTCTACTACCTCTTTCTTCAAGGTCATGGCTGATGACGACTATTTCAAAGTTTTGGTATGATAACCACTTATAATATGTGAAATACTTTATTTTTATTTTGTTTTATTTGGGTAACAATGATATACTCATTTTAGTTTTGGTGTTAGTTTACCAGTTAATGCTAATTTTTAAGAGTTTTATTAATCTCATGCAATAGGAGGGAAGCTCTCTCATGCTATATGCTATAGAGACAATCATGTATGGGACCCACCCACTTATAGAAAAAGATAAAGATAAAGATAAAAAGTAATACTGATATCAATGTATATGTAGGAGAGAAAAACACTCTCCTACAACATAAGAGTATATTTTCCCAATTTTTAATTAATAATTTCTGATTCTGTAACAATATACAAGTGAATTTATCTTTATATTGACTTTGGTTTTTTGATCTTTTTTATACTTGTGAACATCTTTTGAAACTGCAGTATATACCTCCTAAGTTTAGTTCTACTGTATCACCCTTGGTTAATAAGAAAATCATTCTCAAGGATTCAAGTGGGCAACAATGGAATGTTACGGTATCAAATGTTGATGGTTCTTTTGCTTTTGGGGAAGGATGGAATGTTTTTTCAATGGATCATGGCCTTAAAATTGGATATTTTCTAGTATTCAGTTATATTAATGAATTGCACTTTGATATCAAGATCTATGATAATTCTGGGTGTGAAAGGCTTGATTTTTCTAAAAAAAGAAATCAGAAAAAAAGAAGTAGGGACAAAAGTGGCTCTCCTATTTCAGATGGTGTTTTTGTTAGACAAGACCCAAATTCCTCAATTTTCTCCAAGCAGGATGTGCCAAAAATGAAAAGGCAGCACAGGGAGGATGATGATATAGGAGGAACAAGAAATAACATGGAGAATATTTCGAAATATGATGGTAATAATGGAAGGGACCAATTTGTGCGCATCTCAGAACACTTTGAAGACCCAAGTCACATGACAAATAGAGAATTTGAAGACAAAAAAAGAGATGACCATACATGTGGTGTTGATGGGAATGTGAAAATTACAACTGGTTCTCATGTTGTTAATGGATCCCATATATATCAAAATGATGCAACCAAATGTAACAATAAAGATCCTATCTTTGAAGGGGTATTCGGTACATGAGGTACCTCAGATGCATCTGAATTTGAAATTTCTGGAAGAAATAATTCTCTTGGAGAGACATATAAAAGCACATATGACAAGTCTTCTACCTTAAAACCTGATGAAAACAGAGAGAACAAATCCATTATGTCCAAGAGGAGATTTCAAGAGTGCGATTTTGCCGAGGGCTTAGGTACTACAGTTAACAGAGTAACTTCGTTTCCATTTCCAGTGACTTTATAATTTGTTAAGAGATCAGATAAACACACTACAGCTAACTTATTTTGTTTCACACATTTTTAGGGCTTCAGGCCTCTAGGTTTATTTCTTGTAATATGTGTAATGATTTCCTACATTTGGCTTTTTTTTTCTTTATATTTGTTCATTTCTAGAAAGTGAACAGGCGGTGATATCGAAAAAGAAGCATGCTTTGCATAATGGTGGTTTTCACAACACCAAACAGATGTTTGATGGGATCTTAACTCTCTCAGGTGCTCATATTCACAATGATTTATCTTCTCAGTTTGTATATATTTTGTCAGAGGATCCCCCTTGATGCACCTGAATTAATCAATCAATTATTATGATTATAGGTGAAATGAAGAAAGTGCCCGTGGAAATGACTCCCACATTGTGCAGTTTGAAGGGTAAATTGATTGCAAAAGGTATTTTCTTTTCCACCACGTCTGTTTGAAATTTGTATCCACTTTAAATCTAGTTATTTGTGAGTTCGTGCTCTTGTTTGCAGTAATGTAAATTAACAGTTTCTCAGTTTATATGTACTTTCTCATACGAGCTCCTTGATTTACCTGAATTAATCAATTAACTATTATGAGTACAGGTGAAATATCTAAAAAGATTAAGAAAGAGCTTGTGACTCCCGATGTGTACAATAACAAGGATGAATTGGGAGCAACAGGTGTTGAATCCCCCACAACACACACACACATACAACACTTACTCACTTTCGATCTCATTATTTGTTTGTCACGCATGTGTCTGTCTCATTTAATGTACATTGCCAGATTCCATCTCATGGATAAAACTTTCGTGCGATTGTAGGGTTGCCAAAGGTTATAAAGGAAGAGTGCGATAATGAGAGTCACTTCAAAACAGCAGCCACTTTCTCTTGTGTGGTGTCGGCGGACAGTTATTATCTTGTAAGATATTAACAAGCCCCGATTGAGCTTGTGTTTATGCATTGTTATATAGTTTATGCTATAAGTTAATTTTGCCTAACAAACTAGGATTGTGGGAGCTAAGATTATGGTTACAATTTCTCAAGATAGGAAGAAATATGAGTTTCCTTTGTGGATAGCTACACACTTGACTAGAGACAATTTGTTTTTCAAATGCTTGTAATTTCCCATATGACAGAATGCCAAATTTTACTTCTCATTAAGTTTATCACTTTTTGTGAGACACACATTTTTATATGCTGTTGCTCATTCTTCTATTTAGGTTTCTGACCATTTGAACTTGTATTTACTGCAGAAATTTCTAGTACGCTTGCCTTTGTCTCCCAGGGGAAGAGTAGAAGTAGACGGGATGATGGTGTTCCTTCGTGATCCACAGAGGAGATTGTGGCCGGTCATTTACCATGAACAACCATTGTTCCAAATACTGACAAAAGGATGGTTAGATTTTTGCAAAGGAAATAATATTCAACCATAAGATATGTGTATTTTTTGGGTTGAGAACGAGTCTGAACATATCGTTGCCGTAGATATAGTCCATGGGTAACATATGATAAATCTTTACAGGTACTTCACAAATCTTTACAAGCTCTAAGCTTTCAGGTGCTTGAAAATATTACAATCCACTAAATTTCACATATGCTTAGCAACATATAACCTCGAAGCCTATCGGATGCATGGAAAACCCTCAACCACCAAGTTTCTTGAGTGTGTATCAACCTTATAATATGATTCTACAAAAGAAGATGATGAAAAGATAACTTGCTCAAATAGCAAGTATACAAGTCAATGCTCTAAGTGGATATGATAAATTTGCAAAAATGACATCAAGATTGATTGATTTTTGTATATGATGTGAATGAAATTTTATAAAACTCTTTCTACTCTCGGGATACTCTTAGAATGTATTCAATTGATTCTCAATATGTTTAAAGAGTAGTCATAAACATACATATAATGATTTTATAAAAAAAATTAGTCGTTCTCACTTTCAAATGGTTCCTAATATTAAACGAATATACAATTGACTCTTAAAAAAAATATCTATAAATTTAAAATGTGTCAATAAATATATTTTTAAAAACTCCCCAACTATTATGAATGAATTTTCGGAAATGAAAACCAATTAAATTAAAAAAAATCATTTCATGCACATTCTTTACTCTTGCAAAAAAGATTATCACCTTTATCATATGTTGGTTATTTTCATTTGTTAGAAAAGTATGTCGAGATAATTTGTATAAAAGTCATGCAATTTTGAGAGAGAGTGCAACTTTGAGCTATGAAATAAATATTATTATACCCCTGCATAAATATCTAAATCAAGAAACTACATACCATTGGAGTTTGGCTTGATCTTCATTTCACCATTGCTTGTGTTGTGACATTTCTTTTGTTATTTGCCCATGGTTTGTCGTCCTTCAACATAGTCTTGTTTCTCTTCAAATCTCTTTTTAGTTATTGCCTAAGTTTTATGCTTACTATTCTTGGATTGTCATCTCCTATGATGGATGGACACGCCATTTTTTTAAAATGCGTGTCAGACACATGTCACTGACACGTTACGACGCGCAATCAATGTTTTGAGACACATTGACTATTTTGACACATAAATTTAACTCTGTCCGACACGGTGAAGTGGCAGAAATGTATATTTTTTTAAAAAATTTGTAAAATTAAAATAATTCTATAAAAAAGGCAGACAAACACCTTTAACCATTAAAAGAGGGATTTCTCATTACAAAAAGAAAAAAGAAAAAAGAGAGAGGGGTTTCTTTGCAAACAAGAATCAAGACTCCAACTTATCACTCAAGGGTGGCCAAAAAAAGGTGTACATACCAGAGGACTCAGGCGACTTAGTAACAGATGGGTCCACAAAAGAAAGGGAGGATTTATTTTTTGAGGCTCACAGAACAAAGAAGCATGGAGATTGTAGAGAGAAAAAGAATAATTCTTCATATGCTTAAGAGACGGTTAATTATGAGAACCGGATCTAGCTACCAGTCCTCATTTTGGCTAATCCAACGGGTGAAATTGTTCCTTTATCCAAACTACTTCACAGCCCTACGATCAAGTTCAGATTTATCCAAATTCTTTGCTTGTGGTTGACAATCCAACGGCCACATATGTTCCTCCTCAGTTGACAACATGCAGTCCATACGATCAAGTGCAACAAAAGCTAAGCAATCCAATGGTTCAGATTATGTACCCATTGGATAACACTAAGGGCCCGTTTGGTGCACCTGATAAGAAGGATAGGATAGGATAGACTATCATATCCTACTCTTATAAGTTGTTTGGTGGTACCAAAGGATAGGAAAAACTTATCCGGTTACCTTATCCTATCCTACTGTCATTCATAAAATTTATCCTAAGGGGGACCTTGGGTTACCATGGGATCGGATAGGATAGACAAAATAATAAATTATTTTGTTCCAACTCCATCCTCTGCTCCTCTTCCATTGTCCAACTCTGCTACCACCAGTCAGCTATGTCAGTGGCCAGCCGAGGTGCAAAACACCGACAGACCTTGGGCTTCAATGAGAGATTGCTTCTGGGCTAGGGCTTTGTGTAAGGATGCAGCCATGGATGAAGAAGAAGAAAATGGTGAAACTGAGATATGGGCAGAGAAGAAAAAGGAAGGGAGTATTACAACCTCAAAGAAAGAAAGCAATACGATAACAAAAGCAAATCGAGCCTTTTCTCTGGGGATACGTAGATGAGATCTATTCTCCAGAAAATTGAGTTTCTTATTTAATTTCCTGTAGTGATTTTAATTGCAAAAAATATTATTTAAAGTTGCAAATTTTAGAATTAAGTAAATAAATTTAAAATCAATTTTTACAAAATTATATGATATGTTGTTAAAAAATGTATTTTAATCTACTTATATCATATAAATATCTGGTTCAGCTCAAACACATAATAGGATAATATTATCCTATCATGTGGTTAATCTAGTGCATAACAAACATAGGATATGATATGAGTTTATCATGCCAATATCCTTTCCTATCCTTATCCAACTCTCTTATCCTATCTATTCTTATCATATCCTGTCCACCAAACGAGTCCTAATGGTTTACAGCCGGAAACCATTACACCTTACATAGGTCAAAGCTCCTCATCCAATGTTAATCTCAGCCTAACAACCCAAATTAGCCTTGAGGACAAGGTCGTGCTTATAGGGGTGGGTGATGTAACAAATTGGCCCTCTAATCCCAATCAAACTAGAGTAAAGCATTAAATTAAAAAGCCTACAAGGCTATAAGACTATGTATTGGGCTAATAAAGGGGAAATGTGAATTATATTATATATATTAAAAATATTATTTAATATCAAAATGTGTTCTAACTTATCGAAATTTAATATATTTTAGAATTAACGTGTCGGGGTATTGTGTCATGTCATATTCTGTGTTGGTGGCGGTTCAACATAGGTCATCTCAATGTTTATTTTTCTTGTTGTCAAATTTATGGTCTCATTATTGATTGTCTTTTGTTATCTCATTTTTCTTGGTTTGTTCAACTTCTATTTTATTTTTTGCCACAAAGGCTCTTTTATTTGTTTTTTTTGTGTGATCAAAACATATATTCTATTTACACAATTTAAAATATATTATATATAATAGATATTAATATATTGTGAATATAATTCTCATTATTCTAATTTTTTTGATTTAATATATTTTAAGTTTAGGCACTTCTCAATCAGACAATTAATATTGAGTTTTGTCTTTATATTGGATGGTTCAATATTTTGATGATTCATACATTACAACTTTTGTAATTATTGTCACTTTCATTCTACTCCTTTTATCATTTTCTGAATCCTTAATTAATGGAAACAATTTCATTTCAAATGTTGTTATTCCTACTTCTTTAGCTATGGATTTTTACTTTTACTCGACATGGGAAGCAATATCTATTGATGAATAGTGATATAATGTTGGTCCTTATGAAATAATTGTTCTACACCTTTTTTTTTTGGTGTAGCTTGTTACATGAGCCATGAGTCGAAACATAATTTTTGTGTGGGTATGCGTTCTTGAATTGTTGGTGCGTACTTTACTCTAGTTGTAATCATTATTATTGTTTTCTTCATTTAGTTAAGGAAATATTTAGTATGGTATATATGATACTATCAACTTGTATTTCATATGCACTATATTCTTGTGCATCCATTTCACATAACTTGGTATGATATCTGTACTTTTGGTAGTCTTTTTTTTAGATATTCATACAAAAGTTGTTGATTTTCTTAAATATTCTTTACCATTCTCAACTCCAACATAAGATGATTTTTAAAATTGGAGTTTCATTTGTTTATTCTTTATGTTAGAAGATTAGTACAAACTTAGAAGGAAAATAATAATAACAAGATCTTAAAAATCAAAGTCTAGAAATTTTTTATTTTATTTTTTATATAATAGGGGCAGATGTAATTAAGTTAACCAAGACAATGGAATGTGAATTCATCATAACTTTTTTTTTTAGGATGAAAAAGAAAATTCCATTTGATTAAAACAACGAATCAAATTATTATTAATATTTATTTGATCTAAAGAACGGGTAAAAATATGGCTAATCGTAGTCAACTTCAGCGTATGTTCAGTCCTAAGTATAGATATGTCTGGCCAAAAAGATTAGTGAGTTTATCTTGGATCTAGGTGCTCTCTCAGATATACATGAATTGATACATTTGAGTATAACAAATCATTGTGCACAAATAAGAACCGATGTGTGTGCACAGTGACAACATAACGGTAAATAAAGAGAGAATAATCATACAAGTAGGCTTTACCTCTTATTATTTACCCGTGAATTTTGGACCTTTTGCGCATCTTCTATAAGACCAAGCCCAAATTTGATGTTGTCATATTAGGATTAGTATCTTGAATTGATACTCTCCTTTAATTATATTATTATCTTTATTTTTATTGTCTCTTATTGGGCTTTATATTAAACGAGCCTTATATATGAGTCCACAACAACATATATCTGAATAAAAAGTTGCCCATTCTTGCCAAGGTATGCATCGATCATACAATTCACATTCTCATCGACATTGATATCATTACTAATGTAGCAATTATTAGCAGTCTAATATCTAGCTATCAAGCGAGAAACACATTGATTACCTTGGAGCCCCAATTTTTGATGAATTATCCTCTTGAGATGGTTGTACGTAGTGCTGTTTTTGATTTGCATTGTTTTTCTTTGCCCTTCAGAATTTTGACCATTAAGACCTTGAAAGTGCCTACTTTGTAGTAGACAATTGCAATATATGTTTGGGAACTTGAGTTTTTCTTTGCAACATATTAGTATTTGGAGACGAGTTCGAATTTTTGCATGAAATTTCAAAGATTTAAGGGTAACGAAAATGATTCGATAATATATAAGCTTAGAAATAATGGGGTGAAAGTTAATATTTGGGTTGGAAGAAAGATGAAAATTAAGTGGGAGATAATGATAAAAAATAGGATAAAAATATTTCCTCTCTTATAAGCCTTTGCCAATAGTTATTAAAGTAATTAAACTAGTTATTATTGGTCAACAATAGTCAAACGAGCATATTGATATAAAATTATGGAAATAAAATAAAATAAATATATAATTAAGAAGGGGGTAAAGTGATAATTTAAAAAAAATGAAAGGCACAATAACCAATCTCTTGAAAGTTTAATTTAATTAATTTGATTTTTTGGTAAGCTAAAGGGCACAACCTCAGCAGAAACAAGAATTACGAAGTAACTAAACGAGGAAAACTAACCGAAGATATATCAGCTAAAAATAAATGTCTGACTCCATACAAAGGAAAATGGTATAAACGAAAACTAGCATCTTCAGGATGATCTAAGGGATAGTTGGATAACCAGTCTGCACACATGTTATCCTCCCTATGGACATGTTAAAGAAATATCAGCCAATCTTTATTCAGCCATGCCCGAATGCAAGTCAGAAGATGAGACTTGGTGAGCACCGTGATTACATTTAAAGAATCATTTTCTATAATTATTCGTTTGTATCCTTTTTCCCAAGCTTGTTCCAAACTTTTAAGAACCCCTATAACTCAACTATGATGGCTGAATAGACACCAATACCAAATGAGAAGCCACCACAGCAGTTACCAAAATTGTCTCTAGCAATCCCACCACAAGCTGCAAAACCAGGATTACCACTTGAAGCTCCATCTGAATTTAATTTATTTGAGTAAAATTATTATTCTTATTTTTAAATAATATTGGTAAGAAAGAATGTTTATATTTTTAAAGGATAGTCACTCATTTTAATTAAAATTAGTATTTTTTATTTAATATTTAAATTTAAAAAAATCTTTTATTTTTTCTCATCATAATTTCTATTTCTCTTAATATAAATTATAATAATTTTAAATAAAATGACATAATTCTATATCTTTTAAAATATAAATACTATGTATTAAAATAAAAAAAGTACAAACACTTATCCCTCACCCCTTATCGGTAATGTACAAAAATAGGAAAACACTTACTGTCCCAAGATCACGGTTAGACCAACCAAGAACCAAAGGCGTCAAAGGGTCACAGACCACACAATCTTTGGTCACACTCACACAATGTTATCAAACTCGAGTTTCTATGTAGAAACGGAAATGGGTGATAGAAACGTAAAACGTATAAACGACACGAAACGTAAAGTTTTTACTTTCTAACACTTAAGGTCAAGATACAAAATTATACATATGCATGTAAAAAAAATATCACATAATAAACAAATAAACATGTGTGTTGAGCTACTTATCTATCTAAATAGGAAAATTATTTTTCATAACCAAGTATCAAAATTATAAACAGTGATAATTAACAAGTAATGAATAACCAATATGCTCTAACTGCTTTATACACTCTGCGGATTTTGGATCATCGTTCATCAGGATATAATTCCACTTCTTTCAATGTGCACAATGATCCAAAAACACAAAGCGATTCTCATAGTGATGCTCTCCGGCAAGTATACCGATCGCACAAGTAATAAAGTGATAAGAAAGTTCGTCTCCACAGGGATTGGGATCTAATATCAATTAAACTTTTTATCAAAGAATGGAAAAGTTCAAATAGGGTTTTTGACAAATATTGTCAATTTGATGGAAATTGAATTTTGAAAATAAAAGACTTATTTTTGTGTTTTTAGATTGAAAAATAAAATAATAAAATTGAAAATTGATTTGTAGAAAATTATGAGAAAAGCATTGTAGCCAGGGTTCATTCACCAAATGATCCCCACTTTTTACTCCGGATTGATTTATAATAACCATTTATATAATCACTCAGATAAATTATCATCTAAAAGATTTAATAGTTAACCCTCAATTCCTTGCAGGGTTAACCCTTTAATCCCATGAGAAACCCCAATTCCTTGCAATATTTCTCATGGGATCAAGCAATGGGCGTGATAATTTAAGCATCTGCAATCGTATACACGTCTATTCCTAGCACGCATACAGATTGTTATCTTACCCCCTTTCGAGATCAAAACCCCAATATTCCTATCTAGGATTTTGATCCTCAGAATATCCCCAACTATCAGATTGATCAATTCTAATAAAGGGAATATAAAATTCGCACAGAGTAAAGATAAAGATAATTATATAAATTAAAAATCACAAATCAATCCTTCATGTCAAGGGTTCACATATGGATCGTGACCCTGACTACAATAAAAATGATCTAGCCGATCAACATACTGATCGCTGATCTAAAATTCAACATAAACTAAAAATAAAAGAGAAAGAAAAAGAAGAAGAAGATGAAGAACGCGAAGAACTCCACAGCTCCCCTTTCTTCTCCCGGTCCAGATCTGAATGAATGGAATGGTGGAGAACCACCCTTTTTATACTTGAGTTTATGGGCGTGGTCCATGTGATGTTGCGTGTACAGATAAGGATGACACTTCAGCGTGATGTAATGCTGACAAAGCATCCTATCATTATTTGCTGCAGTGCCAGCTGTGCTTTGACTCAGCGCTTTGATTATAGATTCTTTCCTTAATTGCTTCAGCGCTAATTGAGGATAGTTTGAAATGTGATGTAATGTTTAAATGCTCATCCTCGCAATTTTTTGAATCTCTTCCTTTTTAACTGGAACAAGATGAAGAACGAAGAATGCCACAGAGCCCTTCTCCTCCAGTCTCTCCAGATCCAGATGGAATGGAATTATCAAAATGTGTGAGATTTCCTCTGAAGACTGAATTGTGTGTCATGGAGTGTGTGGAGAGGAACCTTTGCATAGGTAGCAACTAGGGTTTCGCCGCATCTTCCAAAATTACCCCTGAAACGTGTAATATAATAATTAATTACAACTTTATTACCGAAACGTATAACGTAAAGATTTAATTAAAACTTAATACGTAACTGAAGAATTAAATTAAAACTTATTACGTAATGAAAGAATTAATTAAAAACAGTTTTGAATTCAAATTTTGAATTCAAATTTTGAATTCAAATTTTGAATTCAAATTTTGAATTCAAATTTCGCTTCTTTTTCGTGTAAAAACACAACTAACAGGTGCATATTATTGACATACAAAGAATCAACATAATTAGCAAATATGTATTTAAATTGCTCTCTTATGACTCAATTCTTGTCAATTTTGACACAGAAAAATCACACTTGCCAGAGGCACATCACATAGCATAACTTATAATAGAATTGCAGTTTTATAATACATAATTATAAAAATATATATCCAAACAAAAAGATATTAAGATACTGTGAATATGATTTGGGGAAAACGAAAATTAGGTTTTTTTTAATTTTTTTTGTAATATTTTTTTTGTTAAATTTTTAGTTTTAAATAAAAACGGTCAAAACGTAAGTTTTTACGTTTTTACACGGCGTTTCCACTAATTTTTATCAAGCACAACTTTTACTTGAGTTTTTACACTAATTTTTGACAACAATTCACTCACCCTCAAAAACTCACCTTCCCGAGATTGAAAGTGTGCAAACCAAGCAACCCGGTAACCCAGAATTCGAAACTCCATTATAAAAATCATAAATGATGCTTTGATTTTTGTAACCGATATGTCAAAAAGAATATTTTAAGATATCTTTATTAAAATATTTTTATTAATTGTAAAGATCTATTTTTTTATTGGGTTTTATAATTCTCATTTAACGTGAGAATTACAATTTTCCTACACACTCTTCGATTTCCGTGCTGACATGGGTCCTACATATAATTTTTTCTAACACATGGGTCCCACATGCTTTTTATCTCTACAACATAAGATTTAAATTCTCCTTCAATATGAGAATTATAAAACCCTTCCTTATTTCATACCTGTTTGTTTCCGCTATTAAAAAAAGTAATTTTTATCTCTTCCTTATTTTAGAAGTGCTTCTTATAAAAGTTAAAGCTATTTATATTTTTATAAAAATATTTAGATTTTGAAATAAAATTGACTTTTGACTTCTATTTTTTTAGAAGTTAAAGTTTTTACCTTCAGAAAAATGTAAGTTTTTGATTTTTTTTTGTGACTTCTGCTTTTCTAAAAGTAGACATCCAAATGAACTAAAGATGAAAAGTTAAAAAAACTTTTGAAGAAAAAAAATCTCATCCAAATGGAAAAGAAGCTCCAAAGGAATTTATATACAAACACGGGGACGAAATTAGTAAGAGTCAATTCCCTTTGAACCTAATAAAAGAGGTCATAATTTGGTGTGGCTAGTCCTCATAAAACAGCTTTGTTTTGTTTATAAAAAAAAAAAAAAAAAAAAAACTCTGTTTTTTAGTTGGAACGTATTATTAGTTTATTTAAGCCTATTAATTTTTAGAGAAAAATAATACAATAGTAATTTTATTTTACTTTTTTAGATAAATAATATAATATAAGACATGATCAATTTACATCGGTATAAAAATAATAAATCTTACACTCAATCATAATTGTTGATTTTCATCTATTAAATGATTATAATTAATTAGATTATTCTTATTAATTAATTATTAATTCCTAAAAAATTATAACAGTCTAATATCAAAAATCAACGATTAAGATTAAGTATAAGATTTTTTATTTTATTTTTTGGTATAAACCTGCAAATATCTCCATTCAACCTCCTCCAGTCACCTTGTCCTCGAAATACAGCTCCAAAATTTATTATTCTTATACTGATATAAATTAATCCCATCCTATATAATTTTTTTGTACTTGAAATCTTATAAAAAACATTTTATGACACACTGTTAGGTCAGATTTCACATAGGCTCCTGACACACTGTTACCAATTTAAATCCTGTAGAAATAAATAACTCGAGAATAATTGTTTCATTCTTGAAGCTCTTGGTTTCATCCTTAACACATAGGGTGATAAGCATCTAACTCTAAATCATTTGATGATATAAGCTATGATATCATATAAGTCTTAAAAAAAACTTTAAGTTAATGAAGAAAAACACAGATAATTTTATTGTATTTCTTAATAGGAAAATATATTTTTGCTTTCAAAGGATAATTATTTTAGTTAAAAGTATTATTTTGTATTTAATATTTAAATTAAAAAAATTCCTCACTTTCTTCTATCATGATTTTTATTGTGTAAATATTTCTCCCACCATAAAATATAGGGATAGGATATTGTGATACACAAGTTATGTTACACCCATATGACACCCAGTCAATCTCACCGTTAGATCGCTTCTGTTGATCCAACGGTTATATTTATTTCTACCTTTGTATGATCATGATTTCCCAAATTTAAAGTGAAAGCATTAAATATGAGAAATCATAACCATACAAAGGTAGAAATAAATATAAAATATTAAATTTGGGAAATCATGACCATACAAAGATGAAAATAAATATAACCGTTGGATCAACATAAGCGATCTAACGGTGAGATTGACTGGGTGTCACATGGGTGTAACATAACTTGGGTGTCACAATATCCTATCCCTAAAATATAATAGTTTTGACTAAAATAACACAATTCTATATCATTTAAAAAGAGAAACATTAACCCTTCTTAATAAAGTAAATTCTTCATAGGAGCTTAAAAGGAATATTTAACACCAGCGCTAAAAAATTTGGACCGGACAAGCCCGATTGACCAACAAATCGGTAAATCAGTCATCTAACCGGTTTGGGTAAAGCAGTGGATTGGTCAAGTATAGGAACCGATGTGAATAGGTGAAACCTTACGGATTTTGACAAAAATCGGTGATCAGGCTGGTTCAACCGATAACCGGCAGATTCGTACATGTTTAATGAAAAAATGAACAATTAATAAAAAGGCTTATAAATTTAAGAAGCTTATAAAATAAGACAAAATTATAAATAACAGGAAAAATTAATCAATCATCAAGATTTCATCTTAATTTTACTTGTGATAGATGTTAAATATTTGAAGACATGTTAAGTATTGTGTGTTTTTTATTTGTGGATAATATTGCATAACTTATTATTTTTTATATTAGAATATTTGGAACTGATATTATTTCTTTTATATATATATATATATATATATATATATATATTTAAGTATGTTTATAATTTTTTTAATATAAATTATAGATTCACATATATTTATTGATCATTAATTTAATTAAGATCATATGATTCAATCAATAACTCAGTAATTAAACTAATCATCCAATAATTCAGTATATCGATAGATTTAATATCCGGGTCGAGTGTAATAAGATTACACATAGCACTTCAATTCATTGTGTGGCCCATCAGCCCGTACATCTAAATCAGATTTTTAGGTCACTGGACCCATTATTATCTTGAAACAAATCAGGAATCCCTTTTTTCCATGACACGAAATTAAAAAATCAACACAAAAAGGAAAGCAATGTTTAATCAAGCACAAAGTGATAGGACATATTTTCACCAAAAAAAAAAAAAGTGATAGGACATAAATGTACTAAAAAAATAAAAACTGATAGGACATAACTTCCTTTGTCCTACAACTTTTTAAATGACTTAGTTCTACTTTTAGTTCATACTCAACTAATATCTTTGGAAAAACATTTTCTTACGTTGCATAAGAATTCTTTTCTCATGTTGTGATCCTTTGATTTGCATGTAATTTCTTTTCCTTTTTCTTTTTTAGTAAGTGTTGTTGGGAACTAAGTTCCCTCAAACTCGGCTAGGAAGCTTTTTGTGCGGAAGTCAATCAACCAGATCCGCAGCTCGGATCTCGGCAGTACCACGGCCTGTATATCACCAGGTCGGACTGCGCAGCGGAAAAATCAAAAAACTCAAATAGGAGACAGAGAAGAAGAACACAACCAGTTTTAACGTGAAAAATCTTCTCCAATTAAGAAGTAAAAATCACGGGACCTAGTCCAGATCAAAAATCCATTATGAAAATAATGGTTACAAGAATCAAATACACCAATGTGGTGGTTAACTCAACCTCTCCAACAATGGTGATAATCAAACTACCCTAGAGATGTTTCTCTCAAACAATTCCTAGAGATCTCTCAAATGCAAAGCATAAAGCTTTTGCTCAAACAATCAAATATTTTCTCTCAAATTTTTCTCAACTCAATCTTACCTTCAACCTCACACACTATAAGCTAATATAGGGGAGGGAGATGAACCACTCACGGGATGTGACCCTTGAGCCTTGCACCAAAGGGGAGTTCCAACAACTTGGAACTTGTGCCAAGCATTGATGGAGGAACAACTTCCAACAAATCTCCCCCTCTGACTTCAATGCGTCGGCTTCAGCATCAACCCGGCTCCTTCACAGCAGTCTTCAAATTTCTTTGCTGGAACCAGCTTCATCATCACGCCGGACCAATTTTGGTCAGTGTGTACCTTGACAAGTTCGAGCTCTCCACCTTCCACCACATCCCGGATCCAGTGATACCTCACATCAATGTGCTTAGTGCGGGAGTGATAGGTCGAATTCTTCGCAAGATGGATTGCGCTTTGATTGTCACAACCCAGCTCGTACTTGTCTTGTTCATGGCCGAGTTCCACGAGGAACTTCTTCATCCACAACATCTCTTTGCTTGCCTCAGTCGCGGCAATATACTCAACCTCAGTTATTGATAGTGCAACACATTTCTGAAGTCTTGACTGCCAAGAGACAGCTCCTCCGGCAAATCTCATCATGTAACCTGTAATTAACTTCCTCGAGTCGAAATCTCCCCCTAAATCAGAATCCGAGTAGCCTTGCAACTCGGCTTTGCCTTCTCCAAATCGGAGACATAAATCGGTGGTACCTCGGAGGTACTTGAAGATCCACTTCACTGCTTCCCAGTGCTCTTTGCCGGGGTTTGACAGATACCGGCTTACCATTCCAACAGCATATGCCAAGTCGGGTCTGGTGCAAACCATTGCATACATCAAGTTTCCAACGACGGATTGATATGGGACCTTCAACATCTCATCTTTGTCTTCATCAGATCTCGGACATTGTTTCTGGTTCAGCTTTAAGTGTCCGGCTAGGGGGGTGCTCACTGTTTTGGCTTTGTCCATGCTAAATCTCTTCAGAATCACCTCAATGTACTTCTCTTGACTTAGCCACAGTAGCTTCTTTTGTTTATCTCGGATAATCTTGATTCCGAGTATCTGCTTTGCAGGGCCGAGGTCCTTCATTGCGAAGGACGAGCTTAACGCCTTCTTCAGGGCGGCTATCCTCAATTTGTCTTTCCCTACAATAAGCATGTCGTCAACATATAACAACAATATTAAAAAATCTCTGGCCTCATACCTCTTCACAAATATGCAGTGGTCGGCTTCTGTCTTCTCAAACTTGGGATCAGTGATGAAGGATTCAAATTTCTTGTACCACTGCCAAGGTGCTTGCTTCAAGCCATATAGACTCTTCTTCAATCGACAAACCAAGTCTGCTTGGTCTGGAGCTTGGAACCCCTTAGGTTGTTCCATATAAATCTCTTATTCTAAATCACCGTGAAGGAATGTCGTCTTCACGTCCATTTGCTCTACCTCGAGGTCCATCGAAGCTGCCATAGCTAACACAGTTCGGACCGAGGTCATTTTCACCACAAGAGAAAAAATCTGTTCAGTGATAAATACAGTTCGTCTCCACAGGGATTAGATCTAATATCAAGTAAAAATTTTCCTTTAAGAATGGACGATTTCCAAAAGGGTTTTTGTGACAAATATTGTCGAATTGAGTGAAATTAAAAATAAAGACTTGTTTTTGTGTTTTTTTTTTAAATTGAAAAAGAAAACAATACAATTGAAACTTGATTTGTAGAAAAATATAAGAAAAGTATTGTAGCCAGGGTTCATTCACCAAATGATCCCCGCTTTTTACTCCGGATTGATTTATAAAAATCATTTATATAATCACTCAGATAAATTATCATCTAAAAGATTTAATAGTTAACCCTCAATTCCTTGCAGGGTTAACCCTTTAATCCCATGAGAAACCCCAATTCCTTGCAATGTTTCTCATGGGATCAAGCAATGGGCGTGATAATTTAAGCATCTGCAATCGTATACACGTCTATTCCTAGCACGCATACAGATTGTTATCTTACCCCCTTTCGAGATCAAAACCCCAATATTCCTATCTAGGATTTTGATCCTCAGAATAT
Source organism: Gastrolobium villosum (assembly GCA_032173675.1). Lineage (NCBI taxonomy): Eukaryota > Viridiplantae > Streptophyta > Magnoliopsida > Fabales > Fabaceae > Gastrolobium > Gastrolobium villosum. Next base: position 7,350 of record JAVKPL010013824.1, on the reverse strand, counting down.
CCCCAACTATCAGATTGATCAATTCTAATAAAGGGAATATAAAATTCGCACAGAGTAAAGATAAAGATAATTATATAAATTAAAAATCACAAATCAATCCTTCATGTCAAGGGTTCACATATGGATCGTGACCCTGACTACAATAAAAATGATCTAGCCGATCAACATACTGATCGCTGATCTAAAATTTAACATAAACTAAAAATAAAAGATAAAGAAATACTAGATGAAGACGAAGAACGAAGAACAACTCCAGTGCTCTTCTCCTCCAATCTCCAGATCTGTCCTTGAACCTTGTATCTGTGTTTTTTTCTTTTTTCAGATCTGCCAAGTCTGCTGACCTAGTTGCATAAGAGGTGCTTTTATAATATTTTATTTCCTTTCCAAAAGTGCCCCTCAGAAAACACGGAGATCCGTCCCGCAGACCGGCGCCGGTTGGCACCGAATTGGCGCACGTTTGCGCCACTCCAAATTGGCGCTGGGTGGCGCCATTTTTTCAACATATATGGCGCTAGTTAGCGCCACTTTGTTACTATTCATTGGCGCTAACTAGCGCCAATTTCATTTGTTTTTAGGCGCTAGCTAGCGCCAGTCCACTGTCTTGCGGCGCTAGCTTGCGCCATTTCCTTTGTAAATTGGCGCTGCCTTGCGCCAACCTTCTGTCTTGTTGCGCTGAGACGCGCCGCTTTCTTTCGTAAATGGGCGCTAGGTTGCGCCAAACTTCTGTAATATTGCGCTGAGCAGCGCCACTTTCTTCATTAGTGGGCGCCAGGTTGCGCCAAGGTTCTGTCTTGTTGCGCTGAGGAGCGCCACTTTGTTGCTACCTAGCGCCACTTTGATGTGCTCGCTGCAACCCGCGTCATGCTTGGAACTCATAGTGTGCTATAATTTCCCTGTAAAAATACAATTAAAATGTGAATATTATTGACATTCAAAGAATCAATATAATTAGCCAATATGTATTTAATTTGCTCTCTTATGACTCAATTCTTGTCAATTTTATCACAGAAAAATCACACCTGCCAGAGGCACATCAAATCATTCCCAGATTTAAACGTTGCTGTCCCCAGCAATGTAAAAGACTTAATCCAGGAAATATTCACTTAATCTAACATAACAATCATAGTCACTCTCAGACTCAATATGCCATGTATGCCTGACTAAATATCATGAACTTCCAATAATGCCATCAGCTTCTTAAATATATAAATCTACATTGATTACCCCTCACACAGATAAATAATGTTCACTCAACACTCAGTGTTTTAAGGGTATCATGAGCACTCAATTACTCAAAGCTATAACACTACCATATGCTTGATTATATTCTACAAAATTCTTGAAATTGAAGAATCAAACACATGCATTAATTGATCAAAAGGACTTCACAGGTTGTAACTTTGGCTGGGGTAATGGGTAGGAAAATTTGGATAGTAGCTCAAACAACCAAGAGATTGAAAACTGATATTATTTCATTTTTAACAATTTCAACTCAATTGTTTTGCTCCACTAACATTCCCACAGAATTCCGGGAATTCATTCCTTCCTGCCACCTTTTATTCTTTTCCTTTTTCTTGCTTTCTTTTTCTTTTTCTCTTTTCATTTTGCCCTTTCTTCTCTTTTTTTTTTTTTTTTTTCTTGACCATTGTGGAGCTTACCTCACTTTCTTTACTTTATTTCCAACACTTTCAGTGATTCAATCTCAACCAAGGTAAGTTATATAGATATTGGCTAAGCCATTAATCAGGCCACAGGTCATTTCACAATAAATCAATTCAGGCTCAAAAGGGCTAGCAAGGGAAAATTTCATACAGGTGGGCTATTTTGGCCAATAGCTAATAAGAACAAAATGCCTTTGTCATATCAATCAATGCATGCATTACAGAGAAACAAATCAAGTTCTAGAGTATTACAACAGTGAGGCCTTTCAACAAGAATTTCAGTGTTTAGGCTCAAAACCTCACAGCTATGGTATCAATGTAGACTCAAGAAAATTGACTTCAGACATTATCAGAATTCACAATCTTAATTCAGACAACCAAGCAATCATGCAATCTAATTATGCCTATGCAATGTTATGTCAGAAAGTCATACAATATATTCCAAGAATTTAATCATGTACATTAAAAAGATGAGCACATTTAAACCTGGGATTTGTTCAAAACACACCATTTTTTTTTTTTTTTTTTTTTTTTTTTTAGATAACACAAAATAACTATAAAAATAACTAAAAATAAATAATTTACAAAAGTTAGAATATCTCCCCTGATCGAAGAATTGAAGTTCTAAGGTGCAAGCCAACCATTCCCAGATTTAGAGTATTGCTGTCCTCAGCAATAATTAGACCACAAAAATGACTGAAAACCTGCACAATAGAACAAACAGTGGCATATAGAAGAAACTATAATGCACACATCAAAATATCCGAATGTTTGAGGAATAATCTAACAAAAAGAAAATAATTGACCCTAACTACAAATTAAGCTAAATACAATATATCTCCATCCGTAGGAGACATCAATCGTCCTCATCTTCAGAATCTTCCGTTGCCATCCTTCGAGCAACTTGGAATGGATCAGGAGCAGGACGATACAGCTCTGGGTCAATAAATGGCTGTGAAGGCATAGGAACATCAGCTGGAGCCGGGGCAGGATAAGGGTTTTGATACACAAAAGGAGGAGGAACTTCTGGATACACCGGTCGGAATGTTTCAAATGGCACAGTAGGATATGCATGCTCCAGGAATTGCTGAAAATACTCTCCCTGCATAAGAAGTTTCTCATTCTGAATAGAGATACGCTTGAACTGCTGCTGATTCTGAATAAACATCTGTGAAAGCTGTTGTTGCATCTCATAAAAATCATAAGCAGGAGGAGGCCCTTGTGTAGTAACTGGAGTCGTATGAGCATAGTGTGCTTCTGAAGCATCCGACACAGGTACCTGAGGTATAATAGCCATATGTGGAACACGTGGAGAAGGAGGCCTACCAGCTTTGCGGCCTCTACTTCTGAAATCAACCTCAGATTTATCACAGTGATCTATGTATGTGTCCAGAGTCAATGTAGATGCAGGTCTAATATCAAACTCCTCATCTTCAGGAATAAGCACACCGGCCCGAATACACAAATTTGTAATGAGGGAAGCCAAACCCAGACGCTCTTTTTGCCTACTCCTTGTTATCATATGGCAAATTCTATCAGATAGGGCAGCAGAAATATGCAATCTTTCTTCCCCAATAAGTATATATAAGAGAGATGCCCTCTCAATATTCACATCTGATAGATTAGAGGAGGGCAAGATGTTAGCATTCACAAAACAATGCCAGAAACGGCATTCACCAGTCAGGTGTGACATGCGTAACTTTTCTGGAATTCCCCCATATTTATTTTCCCATTCTGAGAATGGTTGAGTTATCCTTAGCCGCACCATCTCAGTTAGTTGAGGAAATTCCTCCGGATATTGCCTGCGTCCCATAATAGGCAACATGCGATTATAAAGATTAACATAATCGCAAGTCGTAGAAGAATGGTAACTTGTTTGCAGGAATGCCTCAATGGTAGCTGAATCAAAGGGAACTGCAACTCCCCTTACCCAAGGTCCTGGTTCTGTGTATTCCTCCAAATCAGCATTTGCATAGAACTCCTTCACAATTGAGCTGGGGGCTAGTTCAGCGTAATCTACCAGCTTCTCCCATTTCCTCCTTTGGATAGTTCTCATGATGGGATTGTCATGAGGTAGATCCAGAGAAATACATCTTTCTGGAATAAAACCTTTGTCTGCATATGAATCGTAGAATCTCTTCTGAGCTTCCATGTGCAGAAATCTGCTTTCATCCAGAGTAGAAATTTTTCTCTTTTTTTTACTAGCAGCTGCTGGTTCCTTACCCTTAAAAGTCTGAAAATCAGAAATACAGCCAAGCCATAATACAGATAATTCCCAGATTTATCTCAAATCAAATCAGTTAATAAATATACATGCAGATGGTATAAATATTGCAAATATTTCTAGCCACACCCTGCACATACCATTCCCAGATTTAATCTCAGATAATATAACACAAAATTGTTTTTTTTTTTTTTTTTTTTTTTTTTTTTTTTTTTTTTTTTTTTTTTTTTTTTTTTTTTTTTTTTTTTTTTTTTTTTTTTTTTTTTTAGCGGCCTAGCGCGCAGGCGCTGCCTAGCGCCGCGCGCGGCGCGCGCCGCGCGCGCGCGCTGCGCCGCGCGCGGGCGCGCGCGCGGCCTAGCGCGCGGGCGCGGCCTAGCGCGCGGGCGCGGCCTAGCGCGCGGGCGCGGCGCGGCGCCGCGGGCGCGGCCTGCGCGCGCGCGCGGGTGCGCGCCAGGCGCGGCCTGCGCCGGCGCGGCCTTGCGCGCGCGCGCGGCGCGCGGCGCGGCCTTGCGCGCGCCTTGCGCGGCCTTGCCTTGCGCCTTCGCGGCCTACCGCGGCGCCTTGCGCGGCCTTGCGCCGCCGCCTTTCGCAGTCCGGTGGCGGCCGTCTGCCGGTTTTGTTCTGCTTGATCTTCAGTAAAACCAGTAAATCATATTCACATAGAAAACCAACTATACAAATATAAGAAGATAAGAAAACATACCTTTGGTGCCATGAATGATATGAACTGTGTGTTTGGGATGGGAAATGAAACAAAAGAAAAGAAAAAGTTACGAAGAGGGAAGGGGGAAGGAATAGAAAAGATGGTGTGGGATTGAGAATTAAGGGGGAGGGGGGTTATAAGGGGGATGGGGATGTGTCGGTGGTGTCCACCGACAAATTTTAATTTTTTTTTTTTTTTTTTTTTTTTTTTTTTTTTTTTTTTTTTCTTTTTTTTTTTTTTTTTTTTTTTTTTTTTTTTTTTTTTTTTTTTTTTTTTTTTTTTTTTTTTTTTTTTTTTTTTTTTTATTGGGTTGCCTCCCAATAAGCGCGTGTTTAACGTCACGAGCCTGACGGTTACCTCTTCACGTGCCAACAGAGTTGAGGTATTGAGTCACGGTATCGTGTGAGACAATTCCTTCATGATAGAATTTTAACCGCGAACCATTTACCTTGAAAGGTCTATCTTCATTCAGTGGTGATATTTCTATTGTACCATAAGGAAAAACTGTTTTCACCACATAAGGACCCGACCATCTTGATTTTAATTTTCCTGGAAACAACCTCAAGCGAGAATTATACAGCAAAACTTGTTGGCCAGGAGCAAACTCCTTGTGAGTAATTTTATTATCATGCCACTTTTTGGTTTTCTCCTTGTAAATTCTGGCACTCTCATATGCAGAGTTCCTGAACTCATCAAGCTCATTTAACTGAATCTGCCTTTTTTCAAAAGCTTTTGTTGGGTCAAAATTTAGGAATTTGATTGCCCAAAAAGCTTTATGTTCCAACTCTACAGGTAAATGACAAGATTTTCCAAATACCAATTGATAAGGGGACATACCAATAGGAGTCTTAAAAGCAGTCCTGTACGCCCATAGTGCATCATCCAACCTCTTAGACCAATCCTTCAAAGAATTCCCAACAGTCTTCTCTAGAATCCTCTTTAGTTCCCTGTTAGAAACCTCTACTTGGCCACTTGTCTGTGGATGATAAGGTGTAGCAACCTTATGTTTAACACCATATTTAGCCAACAAGTTATCAAACTGCTTGTTACAAAAATGAGTGCCTCCATCACTTATTATGGCCCTAGGTACACCAAACCTGGTGAATATGTTCTTTCTCAAGAAGTTCATAACCACCTTAGCATCATTAGTGGGAAGAGCAACAGCCTCAACCCACTTGGAGACATAATCAACCGCAACAAGGATGTATTGGTTGGAGAAGGATGAAGGAAATGGTCCCATAAAATCTATCCCCCACACATCAAATAATTCTACCTCTAATATGCTGTTCAGAGGCATTTCATTCTTACGAGAAATGTTTCCAGTTCTTTGGCATTTATCACATTTTTCCACAAAGTCCCTTGCATCCTTGAATATAGAAGGCCAATAATAACCGCTCTGCAGAACTTTTTGAGCAGTCCGATTACCTCCAAAGTGTCCTCCATAGTCTGATGCATGGCAGTGCCACAGGATCTCATGAACTTCGAATTCTGGCACACACCTTCTTATAATTCCATCAGCACACTGGAAGTACAAGTAAGGATCATCCCAATAAAATCTCCTTGCATCTCTAAGGAACTTTTTCTGTTGTTGCCTAGTAAGGTTGGGTGGCAGCTCTTTTATCACTTTGTAATTGGCAATATCTGCAAACCAAGGAGGTAGGAATATAGCCATTACTTTTTCATCAGGAAAATGATCATTTATTTCTTTCTCAGGACCATCCTGTAATTCTTTTTCCTGAATTCGTGACAAATGATCTGCCACTTTGTTCTCCACTCCAGCCTTATCTCGAATCTCCAAGTCAAACTCTTGTAATAAGAGCATCCACCTGAGCAAACGAGGCTTTGCATCCTGCTTATTCATTAAATACTTGATAGCAGAGTGGTCAGTAAACACTATCACCTTGGAACCCAACAGATAAGATCTAAATTTGTCTAATGCATATACTACTGCTAGCATTTCTTTTTCAGTGGTGGCATAATTTACTTGTGCCTCATTTAAAATTTTGCTAGCATAGTATATAACATGTAACAATTTATTCTTCCGTTGGCCAAGGACAGCACCTATTGCATAGGCACTAGCATCACACATGAGCTCAAAAGGTAAATTCCAGTCAGGAGCTACTAGAATGGGAGCTGTAGTGAGCTTTTCTTTCAACAGATTAAAAGCTTCAAGGCATGCATCATTAAATTGAAACTCAGAATCTTTTTCTAAAAGTTGGCTTAAAGGTTTAGCAATTTTAGAAAAATCTTTTATGAATCTCCTATAAAACCCAGCATGTCCTAGAAAACTCCTAATACCAGTCACATTATTAGGAGGAGGCAATTTCTCAATTAACATCAATTTGGCCTCATCTACCTCAATCCCTTTTTTAGATATTTTATGTCCTAGGACAATTCCCTCTTGTACCATAAAATGACATTTCTCCCAGTTAAGTACAAGATTTGTGTTTTGGCATCTTTTTAACACATGAGTTAAATTTAACAAGCATACATCAAAACAAGAGCCAAAAACAGAGAAATCATCCATACAGAAAAAATGGAGAGCATGCACCTTTGAAATGTGGCAGGTGCATTACATAGACCGAATGGCATCCGTCTATAAGCAAAGACTCCAAAAGGGCAAGTGAAAGCTGTTTTCTCTTGGTCTTCTGGTGCTACTGGGATTTGGTTGTACCCAGAATATCCGTCCAAGAAACAATAGTAGTTGTAACCTGCCAATCTTTCCAACATTTGATCAACAAAAGGAAGTGGAAAGTGATCTT
>JAVKPL010013823.1:0-77251 GCA_032173675.1 Gastrolobium villosum | reverse complement strand
AATTTTTTTCCGATGGTGGCTAAAGCGGCAGCAGAGGCTAACAAATAGGATTCTACTTTACAGGCGGCAGTTGCGGAAGCAAAGCCTTCGGGATCGAGAGCTCTGATACCAACTTGAAACTTGTAAAGAACTTGTAAAGTAGGATTACTTGAAAAGAAAGAACTTGAAAAGAAGAATTGTATTATGTGAAAATTGTTAATTACAAATGTACAAGAGCTTTTTGTTTATAGAGGTTGAATGACCTAAATGGGCTAAGCCCAAAGAAGACTATAGAATGAAAAATAAATAATTACAATACAATTATTTACAACAGATCTTCAACTCAAAAATAGAAATAAAAGGGATACAAAGGAATAGATAAACCAGATTTTTTGTATTGAAAGTATAAAGGAAAATTACAAACAGTAATGGATGATAAAAAAACAAGAAGAAATCAAGAAGTTAAATGAAAGGTACATAAAAGAAAGAAATTTGTATGCAATTCGACAAGCACCTTTTCTCTCCCAAGTTCCTAGCCCAATCCCAAGTAATTGCCTACCTTCTCCATTTATTTCCTCTCTATTTATTATCCATACCCACTTCTAGAATATTCTCTACTAACTAACCATTTTGCTGAGTCAGCATTGAGAGGTGGGAATATGCTATGATGCTTTCTACAATACTCTTTTAAGATTGGTGTCGTATTAGTAGCCCAATGATTATTGCATTGTTTCTTGCTAAAGTGTACGGGAAGGTAGTGACTGTTGTGCATCAGTTGATGATGGCTACCGATATATGTTTCTATGGCATTGTACACATGACATAGGATCTTGAAGGTGTGCGGCTTGAATCCATAAAACCCAGATGCAAAGCTTTTGGGAATCAAGGTCATGAATTTTTTGTAAAGAGAATGAGGAAGGGGGGGCTGAGAAAAAACAGGAAACAAAAACTCTGTTCATGACTAAAAAAGTGAAATAGGATGTGATATATTGGTGGACCCATGGAAACAATGGGATAGGTTATTCTACCTACCATTTTTTCTACCTACCTTTGCCTACCACTCTAAAATACTGTTGGATCAGAATCTTAACTAATCTTTATCTTTCTCTCTCCTATTGAGATTCTGATCCAACGGTATTTTAGAGTTGTAGGCAAAGGTAGGCAGAAAAAAATGGTAGGTAGAATAACCTATCTGTAAAGAACCTTGAGATACACCACCCCAAAAGCTAGCTCAAAGGGTGGGAGTGCTCAAGGCCTTATAAACTCCACATTAGTTGCACATACAACCAATGTGGGACTATATATCTCAACACGCCCCCTCACACGAGGGCCCATTGGGCTAGAAGCATGGATATTGCACAGGCCCAATTTTTGGTTTACCTTGTGCTTTTGTTTCAATTCCACTTTAAAGTGGGGGACGGTGAAGCTCTGATACCATGTAAAGAACCTTGGGATACACCACCCCAAAAGCTAGCTCAAAGGGTGGGAGTACCCAAGGCCTTATAAACTCCACATTAGTTGTTCATCCAACCAATGTGGGACTATATATCTCAACACTATCCCGGAAACAATAGTAGTTAGCATTCTCTCTCTATTCATTTTATCAGTGATACGGAGAAAATGGTGGACCCTAGGGTAATATTGGTCCCACTTTCCTTTCCTTTTGTTCCATTAATTAAATCTTGGAATCATTCTAATAAGAATCAAACAGTAAACAAGAATAAATCTGAATAATTCCTCTATTATATACTTAATCCAGCAAATTGTCCCAGGTTTCACTTGAAATAAATCAAGTTACATGCTATAGTGCTGCTATAGCTCAGAGTTTTGCATAAAGAAATAAAGAAAACATAACGGAATTAAATTTGGAAACAACCACAGGGACCTTCGAGATGCCCTGGAATCTCCCAACTTGCAACAGCAAACTTCATGACCTCCCTCGGTGCCCATTCCTCCTCAGCACTCCCTTTTATCATCTTTCGTTCCAGCATGTGCAACAAACCCCTCCTCTAACAAACTTGCTGACTCAGCATGCAATATGGGCTGTGATTTAGCACCCAATTTGGCCTCCTCATTGGACTTATCACTCCTCTTGTGGTTTCTGACATAAACTTTACCATATTGGGCTTTGTTGATTTTGGGCCCTATCAATACTTCCCCCCAAAGAAAGAACCTTGTCCTCAAGGGGGAAGTCTAGAAATTGAGATAAGATAACATCATAGTTCTCCCAAGAATTTTCGAACTCAGGTAGATCATGCCACTGGATTAATACCTACAACTGCCCTTGGTGTCCCCTGCGCCACTGTAAGACTTTTTCAGGAACCACCATCAACTCCCACTCCTCTGTTAGACCAAAGGGCAGTGGCTGTGCGTTGGCAACTGCATGAGCGGCCTTCTTGAGCAAGGAGACATGAAAAACCGGATGTACCTTGCTGGTAGGCGGTAGAGCTAGTTTATAAGCAGCTGCTCCAATCTTTTGCAGGACTTTAAATGGGCCATAATAACGTGGGCTGAGTTATTCGATGACCGTTGTTGCTATGGACTTTAACTGGTAAGGCTGTAGACGCAAATAAACCAAATCACCCTCCTCAAACTGCACTTCCCGTCATTTTTTATCTGCTTGAGACTTCATACGATCTTGAGAAATACGCAAATTATCCTTCAATTCTTCCAATATGGCCTCTCTATCAGCCAACAATTGGGAAACAGCGTCAACAGCCGAGAAACTATTACCCACACGTAGAAGACTTGGAGGGTCCACCCCATACAGAGCTTTAAATGGGGTCATTCCCGTGGAATTTTTATAAGTGGTATTGTACCAATACTCGGCCCAATGTAACCACTTTGGCCATATGCGCGGCTTTGGGCTACAAAAACAACGTAAGTAAGTTTCAAGACTCCTATTCACGACCTCTGTCTGCCCATTAGATTGAGGATGGTAAGCCGTTGTGAAATGGAGCTTTGTGCCAGCACATTTGAATAACTCGGCCCAAAATTGGCTTTGGAATAAACGATCCCTGTCTGACACGATCGTAAGTGGGAACCCATGTAACCTCACCACTTCTTTAACAAATACTTCAACTACTCCCTTGGCCGAATAAGGATGGGCTAGCGGCAGGAAATGAGCGAATTTAGTGAGACGGTCCACCACTACAAATATAGTGTCCAAACCGTGAGCCTTTGGTAAACCACCCACAAAATCCATGGATATGTCCGTCCAGACTTGGGATGGTATAGGAAGAGGTTGTAATAGTCCAGCCGGGGAAAGATTCTGAACCTTACTTTGTTGACAAACCGCACAATCCATAACATAATTCTGGACCGTCTTCCTCATGCCTTCCCAAAATACAACTCCAATCATTCGCTTATAAGTCCGCGAGAAACCAGAATGCCCCCCAATGCAAGAATCATGGAATTCAGTTAGGATGGAGGGAATGAATTTAGAATGCTTAGAGAGTACCAACCTGTCCTTGTAGAAAAGTCGACCACCATGTAACTGAAACCCAGCATGAGAAGCAGGGTCCTCGAGCAAATGCTGAATGATGCTCTTAAGTTGTGGATCGGCCTGCACTTCTAGATCAATTTCTGCCAACTGTGGCAGGTGTGCGGTAGACAACAAATTGAACTCCTCCCTACGGGATAAAGCATCCGCAACCACATTCCCTTTACCCGGAGTATAAATGATCTCAAAATCATAGCCCAAGAGTTTCGAGACCCATTTTTGTTGACCCTCTCCTAAAACATTCTGCTCCAGCAAATACTTCAAACTCTTTTGGTCCGTTTTCACAACAAAATGCCTTCCCAGAAGGTAGGGCCTCCATTTCTGGACAGCGAATACCACTGCCATGAGTTCCTTTTCATAAACGGATTTCCCCATAGCCTGCGGTGAGAACCCCCTACTAATAAAAGCCAAGGGCCTCCCCTCTTGCATCAGAACTGCACCTATGCCTTTACCCGAAGCCTCAGTCACCACCTCAAAAATTTTGGTGAAGTCGGGTAATGCCAAAACTGGTACGGTACTCATCAACCTCTTCAACTGATCAAAGGCAGTTTGAGCAATTGCATCCCACTTGAAGGCATCCTTCTTTAATAGATCCGTGAGTGGACGGGCTATCATGCCGTAATTCTTAACAAACTTCCTGTAGTACCCCGTTAGTCCAAGGAATCCCCTCAACCCTTTTATATTTTTCGGGACCGGCCACTCTTCCATAGCCTTAATCTTCAACGGGTCAGCCTGAACACCCTCTGATGTAATAATATGACCCAGGTACTCCACTTGCTTTTGACCCATGACACATTTTTTTTCTATTTGCAAACAGTTTGTGGGAACGTAAAACGTCAAATACCTGCCTTAGATGAGTAATGTGTTCCTCTGCCCCCTTGCTATATATCAATATATCATCAAAGAAAACCAAAGCAAACTTCCTCAAGTACGGTTTTAACACCTCATTCATAAGTGCCTGAAAAGTGGAGGGAGCGTTAGTAAGGCCGAATGGCATTACTAAATACTCGTAATGACCCTCATGAGTCCTAAAGGCAGTCTTAGGGATATCCTCCTCCTTCATACGGATTTGATTGAAGCCAGATTTAAGGTCCAGCTTACTGAACACTATCGATCCCCCTACCTCATCAAGTAATTCATCAACAACAGGGAGAGGGAACTTATCTGGTACCGTAACCTTATTCAACGCTCTATAGTCCACACAAACCCTCCAACTCCCATCTTTTTTTTTTACCAAAATAACCGGACTTGAATACGGACTCACACTTGGCCTAATCATACCATCACTAAGCAACTCGGCTACCAGTTTTTCTATCACTGACTTTTGGAAAAAAGGATACCTGTAGGGCCTGTTGTTGGGAACTTGAGCTTCTGGCTTCAACACGATTGCATGATCCTGGCTCCTCTTAGGTGGAAAACCTTTAGCCTCTGCAAAAATATCCCCATACTCCAGTAACAGTTCATCAAGCTCGGCCCATTCTGTTAGAAACTTCTGAGTGGGAAGGGAAGTCTCCCACTTTACATAATACCCCTGCCCTTGCTGTTCCAATGCTTTGGCCATGGACTTAAGATAACCCATGGTCCTAGAAAGAGAGGGATCTCCTTTGATTGTTACTTCCTGGCCAACGTTGAGAAATTTAATGGTCATTTCTCTAAAATTGGCTTTAATTTCCCCTAATCCTTTGAGCCAATCTAACCCTAAGACCACATCAGCCCCTCCCACGTCGAACAGGTACAGGTCCTGCACCACGCGGTTGTTCTGAATCAAGATAACTGCCCTTCTGCACACCCCTTGGCAAACCACCTCATGGCCGTTCCCAATCACTACCGTGTAGGAAGGGGTTGTTTCCACTTTTAATCCCAGGCTACCCACCAGCCCCTGTTTGATGAAGTTACTAGATGCCCCACAATCGATGAGCACCTCCACTCTCTTGCCCCCAATCGTACCCCACACCTTCATGGACTGATTAGAAGAAATACCCATAAGACTATGCAGAGACAACTGGAGAGCCTCGTCCTTCTCCTCTTGCAGATGAACCGCCTTGTTTATCTCCTCGTCGTCCATCGACTTCAGGTCACCATCGTCTTCATCCCCCACTATGAGGAGATGCAGTTGTCTAGACGCACATCTATGCTCCGGTCCCCACTTTTCATCGCAACGGAAACAGATCCCAAGACGCCGCCGCTCCTTGGTTTCAGCATCGGAAAGACGTTTGAACTTGTTCCGGGACGACTCCGTTGCGCGACTTCCGGTGGAGCTTGCCGTGGAAGGATCTCCGAGCTTCGTTTGCGTTTGGGCGGATTTAGGGATCTCAGATTTTTGTGGCATCGCGTGCCCTAATCCACCGTTTGAGTAATTGCTTTGGACCAAGCTTCTTGGGCCCGAAATAACTTTCCGAGGCCCATTGGACTTTGGACACAAGGCCACTCCCTCATCAGCCCATGCAGCGTTCCTTTGGTCAATCCTTTGGGCCAATTTTATGACGGACGCCAAACGCAGCCCAGGACTCATCAGAACCTCCTCCCTAATGCTTGCCTTCAGCCCACTCAGGCAGGCCCCTTTCAAGACATCTTCATCTGCATACCTCATCGTCCCCACCACCAATTCGAACGCCGCGTGAAATTCAGCCACCGACCCTGTTTGTTTCAACGAATACAAGGGGCCGTAAGGATTGTCCAACATTTCCGGTTGAAAACGGCCCAAAATCTCGCGCCTGAACAGGTCCCACGTGACGGTGTCGTTGTCCAGCTCCCACCACTGGTACCACGAGAGAGCTTCTCCTTCAAGAACGAGCATCACCATGGCCACCTTCTCCTCTTCCCCAATCTCGTTAATCTGGAAATACCTCTCCGCCTTGCTTAACCATTAGTACGCATTCGGTCCAGAAAATGAGGGAATTTCGAGCTTCCTGCTTCTGGGCTCACCGTGATTGCCTCCACCACGATTGCCGTTAGAACCAGAGGAACCAGTTCTTGGTCTTTCCCCATTATGCCTGTCATCTCTGAAAATCTCAGATCTGAGCTCCTGGATTCCAGCACCGAGCTCCCTTAACTGTCTGATGATTTCCGCCTGATTGATATCACTCGCTTCCATCCGTTTGAGCAACTCAACTTATCCAGTCTCCGTTCGCTCAGATCTGAGCTCCTGGATTCCAGCACCGAGCTCCCTTAACTGTCTGATGATTTCCACCTAATTGATATCACTCGCTTCCATCCGTTTGAGCAACTCAACTTGTCCGGTCTCCGTTCGACGTAAGCGATCTTCAAACCCATCCATGTTTCTCGTATGTACCATAACCCAGCTCCCAGTCGGAGCTTTGATACCAATTGATAAGAATCAAACAGTAAACAAGAATAAATCTGAATAATTCCTCTATTATATACTTAATCCAGCAAATTGTCCCAGGTTTCACTTGAAATAAATCAAGTTACATGCTATAGTGCTGCTATAGCTCAGAGTTTTGCATAAAGAAATAAAGAAAACAGAACGGAATTAAATTTGGAAACAACCACAGGGACCTTCGAGATGCCCTGGAATCTCCCAACTTGCAACAGCAAACTTCATGACCTCCCCTCAGGTGCCCATTCCTCCTCCAGCACTCCCTTTTATCATCTTCCGTTCCAGCATGTGCAACAAACCCCTCCTCTAACAAACTTGCTGACTCAGCATGCAATATGGGCTGTGATTTAGCACCCAATTTGGCCTCCTCATTGGACTTATCACTCCTCTTGTGGTTTCTGACATAAACTTTACCATATTGGGCTTTGTTGATTTGGGCCCTATCACATTCATTCTTGCTTCCTGTTTCCTTGCTTCTTGTTTCCTTCCACTTCTTTCTTTTTGCTCCTTAGTACTCTAACCAGAATGGAGCCACCGGGTAGAAAAATGAAGTTCAGACTTGTTCATTACTAGAGAGTGGAACCTTTCACTAAATTCTGAAGGTTCAATCAAATATATTCCGATCTATGTTTAATGCCATTCAAATGAACCAGTGGGTTTAATCCAAAGTAACTTCATGTAGTTAGCTATCTTGTGACCTACTGCTGCAAAATTGCTCGCCCAAGGTTTCTGGATAATTTAAGTGATGTGAAGTTCTATGAGAATTTCTCTGCTCGCCTTTTTGCAGGTGTACAAAGTCAGAATTTGCCATAAGTAAAAACTCATTACATTTATTAAGTTGTCACAAAGTTTGGCCGCTATCCAAGTGCTAGGTTAACGAACTAGTATTGCATATGGTCTTGAAGTCTATTGCTTTCAAGTGATAATCTCATGTTCATTGTTTCTGCAGGTAGATATGATTTTCGGCACCTCTTTTTTTCATTAATGTGGGCAAGCATTAGTGTTGGTATAGCAGCATTTGTGAAGGCCAATGGCCGGCTTTTCTGCAACAGACCTCGCCTGCACAAGCCCCGTTGTTGACTTCAATGTACATATCGCTTTCAGCAATTAAAAATTTTCCCCTGAAGTATCCAGCTTCTGCAACAGGCCTCACCTGCATAAGCCTTGCTTCTACATTAGATCACTTCAACGAATTCAATGTTTGCACAAGGCTCCTAGCGTACTACTTATTAAATTTATTCTTTCATACTAATTTTGTAGTCAGTATAGATTCCAAAATTGATTAATATCCCATTATAGTGATTGGTACCATCCCCACTTTGTATATGCGGGTTTTATTTGTGCCCTTTTTAAGATGGAAGCACTCTTGGAAATCCGATATTTAGTTGATTCTTTTGTATGCTTAAGATAACTCATTAATCTTGCAATAGAATTAACCTCTTAGGTTTTGATTTCAGTCAAGTTTACTGCAATAGATATTACATTATTTTAAATTTTATGTACAGTTCCAATAATGTTTGTGTACTGAGATAAACACTCGCATATTTACCTGATTCTGATCTCTGGGTTTTACTCATTTTCTAAGCCTTCGTTCTGAGTTTTCTTCTAAAATGCGGTCAGTTCGTCTCATTAGGGAATCGTTGTCTATCATTTAGATATTTGCTTCTTTGGAATACTAGGAAAAGGTATGGAAGCCCAATGGAATCCGAGAGGTTCCCGCAGTTTCAGTACTTAACTGATTGATGTCCTCGGTGATCTCGAACATCACTTACAGTAATCCTTGTTTTCAATTGATTTTCAGAACTGTAACAAGGCCGCTATTCCCGCAGAGGGAATAGAGTAAGGCCTTTACCGCTTTATAGTAAACAACCAATTCTTGTATGCAACGCCAGCACTTTTTTGATGTGACTTACTGCGGTGATTTGGACCATCGTTATGAACTATGATCAAAATGAGGAAAAACAATATTTTCTCTGAAATATTGTGAGCAGTCGCATACTGCTCGGGTAAAGTCTGCATATGATTACCATTCTAAATTATGGTCAAAATAAAAAGTACTACATATGCTACATTTAAATTTAAAATATGATTTGAACCTCGGTTAGGAATTATGACCAAAATCGGCATATTTTGAGATTTATTGTTGACCCAAAAGAGTGATTATCTTGAAAATTTTGGATGTTGGTGGGCGAGATACTGTTCTCAATTTGAACCTAATATGTTTTATCATCTGTGATTAAAAACTTTCACAATTTTTGTGAAAAAACCGATTTATCTATACCTTAGTCGCCACTACTATGTTGTAGTTCTCATCGTTGTTTTGGCTGCAGCTATTGCTTTCGTCATCCTATGTGTCCTCCTCGTGTGGACTCTGAAGTCTGAACAATTTCTCATAAAGTTACGGGTAATGCTTTTCAGATTGCTGACATTAACTCTTTATTTCAGTACTAAAATAATAATAATAATAATAATGGCACAAACAGACAATCAAATGAAAGCTGAACAACATGAATCAGCATCTTAGCAACACAATGTAAATTACTAACTACTAGCTAGGAAGAATTCACACCAAGACAACAACACTTACAGTTTCTTAAAAATAAAAAACCCATTGGAACTGGGACATTATTAGGTGTGGTGTGGACTGTGGAGGACCTTTTTATGAGGCTTGAGTTGCATACGGAGGCCAATAAAGATGAAACTCGATCTTATAGACAACAGTAAGACCCTTAAGATCAACTGGAGAAGAGGTAACATAGCCTTGCACAAACATGAAATCTTCGGTGCCTCCTACCACTGGATGATCCGAAGCCTTCACATTATTTGTCCCACCAACAATGGAAACAGAGCCCTCGTGGTTTTTCAAACGTAGAGTTATCTTGGCAATTGAAATGCTTCGAAGCCCGTCAAGGCTAGAGGTTATGGAAGTCCCTTCAGCAATTCCAACTAGTTTGGAGGATCTATTTGCTGTGACAGTCAAAGGATCCTGAAACACAAATAAGGTACCAAAAGGGGTTGTGGTTTCAGTGATTCCTGCTCCTCCTCCTTCTACACCATTCACTATGATATACCCTGTTTTGTTTATAGTCTCATGTTGAAACAGCGAGAAGTGAAGGGATTTGAGGTGTCTGTGGTGATGATGGGAACCAGAAGTTGCCTTAAATTGGATTATGGCCAAAGTTAAAATAACAAGAACGTACTTGTGTAAAGAGGATGCCATAACTACGCTTGAACACATAGGAAGGTTATAATCTCATTATATATAGGGAAAACATTTCTCATGTTGCATGAGAATTCAACTCTCATGTTAGTGATCCTTCGATTTGCGTGCAAAGCTTTTCTTTTCTTTTTGCTCTTTTTAATAAATGTGGGGCTCACCACTAATTGAGTCACAACATGAAAATTGAATTCTAATGCAACATGAGAAAATCAAATCCCTTATATATATATATATATATATATATATATATATATATATATATATGACAAGAGATCTGGTTTCTTTCTTTTCTTTTCTTCTCTTTTTTTTCTTATTTGTTTTTTTGGGGCGATGAGAGACGAGTTGATTCACATTATGGCGTCAATGAAAACGATAGCCAAGTCATTGAAGGTCGTTGAGTCTTCTATTTATTGTGCTTGGAGCTCGGGCTAAGACTGTAAAATTGTGTGTCTCTCTAGAAGTAATGTAGAAACTAAAAAGAGTCATATTTACTTTGCAGCATTTGCGCTTCACTTGAATAGGTATTAGGTCCCACCGGGTACCAATTAATTCGGATTCGAGCCGGATATGATCTATCAAATTTTAACATAACTGCATTTTTAGGATTTGAGTTAAAAATTACTAATTAAGTTAAAATAATTTCCTGTCAATTGATTCACCTATTTGATGATATCCAATAAAAGAATTTCATAAAGAATTAAGATAAGCATGACAAGTAAAAGTAATTGATAAATTAACGTCATGCACGCAACAAGATTTTGATAGTAATTGGCCGGGTGTGCCACACACCATCCTCTGGCTACTTTGATCAGAAGAATTCAAAGACTTCTGGGCACAGGGAAGGAAATTCTATTGCTGATTGGTTGTCGTCTCATGCTAGTTTTCAGGACCTAGACACCCACTATTTTGAAAGGGTTTTATTTTTCTTATGTAGTTGTCTCATGCAACACACACAAAAATGGGTAGAATGCACTTTTTATTTTCTCTCTCTTCTTCTTTTTTAGTGGGTCCCACTCATTTTTTATGTGTTACATGAGACAACTTGTCTTATGCAACATAAGAAAAATAAAACTCATTTTAAAAACCCTTCTTCAGTTGTTTGCAGCTCATCAGCTGTATAGGTTGTCTTAGACAATTTATCAGATGTATAGGGATCTGTCTCGAGTTGCTCTTCCTAGGATGACTAGTCTTAGTCTGCTTTCTTTCTTTTTATTTTTTCTGTATTCTCCAAAATTAAAAAAAAAAAAAAATTGATAGTAATTACCTCTTATTTTTATTTTTTTGGTAAATAGTAATTACCTCTTAAAGATACAGGTTGAAGAATAAACAATAAGAAATATCAATGAAAAGTAAAACTCTTAAATTTCAATGTATTAGATTTTTTATTTTTTATTTCTTAATTAATAACTTTATGATACTCTTTAGCAATTTTTGTTAATTAGGATTATATTAATGAAAGTTATGAAATGTGTATTAAACAATAAATTTAGGATTCTTGTTAACAAAATCTTTTAACCTAAGAATTGCTATATTTTCTTTTCAAATCCTTTTAAGAATTATTTTTTATCCACAACAATGAAAAATATTGCTAAATCATTAAAGAAATTTGACTATTATAGTTAATGTTTAAAAAATACAACTCTGTTAGTAACGTTCTAGCTAGTACCTCCTGAATGATTAATGTAGAAAATTTTATATTTAATGTTAATCAAATTTCAAATTCATTCTCTTAATATCTTCTTAACTTCTTAAAATAAATATTAAAAAATTAGTATTTTTTAAGTAAGAATATTTAACAATTTCTATGAAATTCAAAAAATTATTACTGTGACGACCTGGAGATTTATTGTGATAACTCATAGTTATAGTTTTAAAGCAAATTTATCAAGTATTTATTAAATAATTTGTCAACAAAATCCTAGAATTTTATCAAATACAACTTGACGCGAATAAAATGTACTCTGTTTAGTTCTGTTTTTAACAATCTTATAAAGATCGAACCGGTGATCAAACCTGTTGGGGTACTGGGTCATTGGTCTAATTGGTAGATGATGAGTTAAACTACTTGATTTCAATTTATATCAAAGTATATAATAAATATTATATTAGTAATAAACTATATCAAATGAGGCATTGTCATAGTAGTTTGTGTCTCTTACTTCATGCAAGCGGCCTAGGTTTGAGTCTTGGTAGATGCACATTGAGTAAAATGATTTTCTTTTTAAAAAAATAATAATAATTGATCCAACCGTTAAACTGGTCCGAGTTTTCACAGGTTAAACCTGAGTCGCAACCTAGTCAACCGATTGGACCAATCGGTTCGGTCCAGTTTTCACAAAATTGATTTTGGACCAAGTAGCATAGCCGAATAACTTGTGTCGTGTTATGACTAATAATTCAACCATGATGTTCAAATTACAATTTATCAATTTTATTTCACTTCACACATTTATTATATTCATTATATGTAAGTAATATGTCAAGATTTTTTTTCATGTGGTATATGCACTCTGATCAACTACGTGGCTGAATAATTGATATGAGCTTTGTCTTAGATATGTTAGGCTCATCTTGGGGCCTGAAGTGAAGTGGTGCCTAAGAACTAGGTATGTACCCCTATTAAGGCAAAATATATCGCTATAGGGGTATCCTTAAGCAGCAATGGTATAAACCAAGGCTCTACATAAGTTTCTCAGGTGCAATATGAAGGGGGGATGGTGTAGTATGGTTATGGTGGCTCTCTATGTTGGCAACATAATAGTTCATAAAGTGAATGTATC
Source organism: Gastrolobium villosum (assembly GCA_032173675.1). Lineage (NCBI taxonomy): Eukaryota > Viridiplantae > Streptophyta > Magnoliopsida > Fabales > Fabaceae > Gastrolobium > Gastrolobium villosum. Next base: position 64,430 of record JAVKPL010013823.1, on the reverse strand, counting down.
GTGTGTGTTTGTGGAAGGTTAAAAAGGGGGTATTTATAGGTAGGGTTGGGCTCCTCATGTGTGGGAGACGAAGCCAAGTCAACGAGTTTGGGGAAGAGCCACTCTAGTCATGCCTTGTTGGGGCAAGGCATCGAGTAGGCAATGTCAGCATGCTGTGACTGTTGTGCAAGGAAAAACTGAGGGAATATTCCAACATAAGATCTTATGTGTCTTACGTTAGGAGGTCTGATATGTTAGGGTTGATATTGCATTGTTGCTATTACTGTGCTCATATGGCAAAGGTCAGTCAGGCATACAATGATGGGCCTATATTCTTAGGCCAACTAATTGGGCTGGCTAGAACATGACCCAACCCATCCCCTTCACTACAGGCTAGAAGTTCCTCTCTACATTTGCTCTACACTTGATCTCCCTTCACAGCTCATGCATGGCATGCCCTGCACACGTGAGGGTTATGATTGGTTCACACAATGCATGGGGCCCACAAGTCTTCTCCGACATATAAGGTGAGCATTGAGCAATATATATCCATTACACTCACAAAGAGGGCCTTCATGCTCTTTGAGTTTCCTCAATGTATACCCCAGCCAATAGCTGGAGGTTAATCTTTTCGAAGCTAAGAGATCACCGAAGTGGATTTTACCTCTAGGGCTCTACCAATAATACTCTTTGACCTTCATGCTCTTTTGCTTACCTTATTGCCACTACCGAATTAATATTGAAAACACGCCCTTTTGCACCACACATCCCCCTTTGTCAGCCTTTGTTTGAGACTTCACGAACTAGATCCTCCATTTGAGCTCTAGTCTCCTACGCTTGAGTTTATTGGAATATTTGGATATTGATATACTGAATGCCTAGTTGGAAACAACCTCTTCTCTAATCCCTACTCCAGTTCATTGGTAAGCATCCATTACACACAGGCCATGTTATGGTCCATAACTCGGGCTTTTTGACCATTGTAGCCCTTATGTAATAATTAATTACCAAATTGACCTTGATTATAAACTATTTCAAAAATTTAACCTCTCCAGAAGATATAACACCAATATGTCTTTGTTTGACCAAGCCTATCCGAGTACCCCCTTCCCTACCCGGGTAGATTTTGAGATTTTTTATCTACCCGGGTATATTTCTTGAATCTGGAAAATGTTTGAATTATCTACCCGGGTAGGGAGGGGGGTACCCAGGTAAATAATCCAGATTGAAAAACGAGCAGGGATGGTGCCATGCCAACTGAAGAACAACAACTCCAAATTGAAAATGCCAAACTCAAAGCTGAGGTTTGTGTCCACAAAACTCAAAAACATAGGTTATAATTACTTTTTTAATTTTCTTTATATATAAAATCCATATTTCAAATTACACTCTTAGAACATTTGTTGGTAGAGAAATATACACGGGTACGCAATTGTCGCTGTCTTCAGTGCCTGCCTCAGAAGTTGCGGTCTTCAATGTCACGTGAAACGTTAACATTAAAAATAAAACAAAACCAAAACTTGACCTATTATACAAAGCAACTTAACAAAAAAGAGGTCTCAAGAATAAGATAGTTTGATCGTTGTTGTAGAGAGAAATGGCTGGTAATGCAAATAGGAGATTGGGCGTGGCTGTGGATTTCTCACCATGCAGCATCAAAGCACTAAAATGGACGGTGGATAATGTTGTCAAAGAAGGGGATCACCTCATTCTTATTATCATTCGCACCTCAGAATACTACGAGCACGGCGAGATGTAGCTATGGGAAGCCACCTTCTCACGTTAGTAATCTCTGTTACCATGCTTCTATACGTGTTGCAATTCATGTACCCGAAATATATATAAGAGCTTATAGAACAAAAATTCAATTCGGAGTTGTTGTTCTTCAGTTGGCATGGCACCATCTCTGCTAGTTTTTCAATATGGATTATTTACCCGGGTACCCCCCTCCCTACCCGGGTAAATAATTTAAACATTTTCCCAGATTCAAGAAATATACTCGGGTACCCTCCCTACCCGGGTTGATAAAATTTTTCAAAATCTACCCGGGTAGGGGTACCCGGGTAGGCTTGGTGGTCAACACTCAAACAGGGGCAGATTGGTGTTATGTTTTCAAGTGAGGTTAAATTTTTGAAATAGTTTATAATCAAGGTCAATGTGGTAATTAATTATTACATAAGGGCGACAATGGTCAAAAAGCCCCATAACTCAACCCCAAAGTTCAGTTCACTCGTTGCATCTTAATTCACACATTAGATGCAGGTTAACTCATCCATTGCATTTCAATTTACACATTCACTTACATATAGGCTTTATGTGAAGATTCTCGGGTAACATTCATACCTTCTATCAACCGTGGATACAGGCTTATTGTTAGCACCCATTACACGAAGGCTGAGTTATAACCCATAATTAAGCCCCAAATTTCAATTTATGACTCATCAATTGCATTTCAATTAATACAATCATTAAAAAATGCAGCTGTTATGTCAAGATTCTTGTTTTTATGTCTCAATTAATCTCGTGTAGCGTTTGCATGTTTGATCAACCATGAACACGACCGAGTAATAGACATTAGCTTGTTGCAAACATCCATTACTTACAGGCCATGGTATGACCCATAACTCGATCCCGAAGTTTAGTTTACACATTGCATCTCAATTCGCACATTCATGCAAGTCGACTCATCGATTGCATCTCAATTCAAAAATTCATTTCATGTGGGTGTTATGTCAAGATTCTCGCCTAACATTTGCACATTCTCTCAACCATGAACTTATTACAAACATCATTACATACATGCTTATGGCCCATTAATCAATTCCAAATTTTAATTTATGACTCATCAATTGCGTCTCAATTCATAAATTCATTACCTGTGTTACATCATGATTCTTGCATAATATATACACATTATTATTCTGTCATCGAGGCATGAGTACCACGCTTAAATATATCCAACACCCAACACCCGCTCCATGTTTTATTGGATTTCATGGAAGGATTGATTTTTAACCACTGCAGTATAACCACTGCAGTATAACAAACACGAGCTTGTTATAACCACTGCAGTATTATAGCATCAAAAACTCAATACATCAGTTATTAAAACTAGAAAGAAAAAAAGTAATATAAGTGATTTTATTTATTCTACCCATTCATTTATGGCTAATGTCACCTAAATCTCATTTTTTTTCTATTTTCAATAAAAGAATATCTCCGAAGATATACTCCACGCTCATACTGTCATTGTTGTCAAAAACTAGTGTAAAAACGTAAAAACTTACGTTTTTATGTTTTTACTAGAGTTGTGCGTGTTAAAATGCAAGTAAAAGTTGTCCTTGGTAGAAACTGATTAAATGACGTGAAAAAACGTAAAAAACGATAAAAACTTACGTTTTTATCGTTTTGAGCGATTTTACTTAAAATGATTTTTTTTATAAAAAAAGATTTAAAAAAAGAAATTAAAAAAAAACCCAATTTTCATTTTCCCCAAATGATATCCACATTATCTTTATATCTTTTTGTTTTGATTATGTCTTTTAAAATTATGTTTTATAAAGCTACAATTCTATTAGAAATTATGCTATGAGAATCGTTTTGTGTTTAGGATCATTGTGTGCGTTGAAAAAAGTGGAATTATATCCTGACGAGCGATAATCCAAAATTTGCAAAGTGTATGAAGCAGTTAAAGCAGATTGGTTATCCATTACTTGTTAGTTATCAATGTTTATAATTTTGATACTTGGTTATCAAAAATAATTTTCCTTTTTAGAGAGGTAAGTGGTTCAACACACATGTTCATTATGTGATTATTTTTACATACATATATATAATTTTGTATCTTGACCTTAATTTTGTATGTAGCATCACAAACCTAACCTATAAATAAAGATGAATCACTATAATAATAGGGAAAAGTGTGTGTTATTTTAAAGGATGTAAAGTTGTGTCATTTTAAGAGAGAGAAAGAGATAGATAAAGGAAGAAAGAGAGTTCACAAAAAAAATAAAGGTGTGGGTCTCATCTTTTTATGAGAGTAAAAGAATATAAATTATGTTATTTAAAAGGATAAATATTTTTTCCATGATTTAATACTTATAATTTATGTGTAAACTTAGTCCAACTGTACTCACTTAAGTTTCTGGTTTTTTAAAAATCAAGGCAGATTACTCAGCCAAATCCCGAGTACAGAATATGTTCCCAGAACAAGCACAGTGTTGGGGGGAAGGTCGGAAGTTTATAAGTCGTAACATTTAACCACTCCTTTTTTTAATATTATTAGTACATTTAACCACTCCTTTCTTTGTATGAATTTAAAAGTATGTCCACATCTGCTTTTAAGAAAAGTGAATTTAGGTCAGGTGTAATTTTCAAAAAGTAACGGCTTTACAAAAAAATTAAAAAAAGAAAAGGAGCAGCCAGTATGGATATTGGAAACTGATCGAGTATTGACAAAGTCAAAGTTGTACAACTCTTTAAATTCTGCAATTCAAATGACTTGACTATCAAAATCAAAACACCAAATTCTAACTACGACACATCAATTTCAGTCCCATCAAAGGAGAGGGCAAAAATTCCGGCTCTTTAACCCATACAGGGTTTTTACCCCATTAATTTGATATCCGAATGGGGTCATTAAGTGACGTGAGGGGTACCTAACTAGGGGTGTTAATGGGCCGAGCCGAGCCGAGCTTTGATCTTAATGGGCCAAGCCTGTATTTAAACGTGTCTGACTGGCCTTAGCCTGTTACCTGTCACGAATATAATATTGGCCTGTGGCCTGGTTTATTTACAAAAAATAAAAGCCTGTATGAAGCCTGTTAGCCTGTTAGCCTTTAAAAAAAAACACCATAATTCCACAAAAATTCAATGTATATCCAAATAGAATATACAATCAACAGCATTACAGCACTAATAATTCCACAAAGATTCATAAATTCAATGTATACCCAAAAAACATAATATAGAACAGAATCATTCAAAAACTCTACTTAATCAATAAACTAAAGTAGTACCAAATTCTGCAAATCCAAAAAAACAAAAAATCTACAAATTCTGCTTAAACAATTTAATATACTCATATCAACAATTTAATATATTGCGATGTTGCCTCCTCCTACATAAAAAACAAAAAACAAGTCAGATTGTTTTTGATATTCAATTATAATATCATAAGATATAAAACAATCTAAATTAAGAAAATTAATACCTTCTGCTTTTTCTTTATATCATACTTATTACGTAACCAATCTGCACCGCAAATTAATGCTTGAACTGTATTTTCTGTCAAACTTGCCCGATAAGCATCAATGACTCTTCCTCCAGCACTAAATGTTGATTCAGATGCGACTGTAGAGACTGGTATTGCTAGTATATCTTTTGCCACACTTGATAAAGTCTTATACTTCATGCTATTGTTCTTCCACCATTCCAAGGCATCAAATGAAAGATGAGAACTATCCTCACTTATATAAACATCCTCTTCAAGATAACACTTCAGCTCTGACTTAACTGAATGAGTAGATTCCCTTGCACGTATCATACTCATGAGTTGAGCAAACCCAGATTCAGAATCTTTTGAGGGAGTAGAAGAGGAAGATCCTTCCACCCTAGTTCTGACATCTATATTAGAGGAAGATTCTTGCAAATAATCATTGTAAATGTCTTCTAAAGCTTGACGCACCTTTTATATGTTTACTTTGGCATCAAAATCTGATTTGTAAATAAGTGGGAAACAAAGGCTTACCGTTTCTAATTTACACCTTGGGTCCAAAATACTAGCAATGGCCATCAACAAATTGCATTCCCCCCAATATTTATCAAATTTCTCTTTCATAAACCTTGACATTCCTCTCATAAAATCAGAACTATCTTCAGCTGCTTTATCAATCACTATTTTGACCATATAAACTTCCGGAAGATATAAGTTTGTTGTAGGATAATCACTACCTGATATGATATTAGTAGCATGAGAGAAAACTTTTAATAAATGACATACCTTATCAACCTTTTCCCACTCTTCAATAGACGACAAACAATTGTAGTGTGGTCTCTTTCCTTGTATTCTGGAAAAACATCTTTAAATCTTGAAGCAATATTCAACATTTCATAGGTAGAATTCCATCTAGTGGGACAATCAATCACTAGCTTTCTTTCTTTTATACCCATTTGCTTAACAATGTCAGAGAAAGTCTTTAATCTCAAGTCAGAATGATTAACATATTTGACACTTTCTCTAACATTCTCAATGATGTCTTTAATCTGAGTAAGACCATGTTGCACTAACAAATTCAATATATGTGCACAACAACGGACATGAGATAATCCCCCACTAAGAACTAATTTAGTATTTCTCGATAAAGTGCTTTTCATAGTTCTTATGCATACGTCATTGTAGGCAGCATTATCCACAGACACAGAAAATACCTTATTTTCGATTCCCCATAATTGGAGACATTTAATAATTGCATCTGCAACATCGACTCCACGCCTTGGAGGTGGCACTTTCACAAAACTCAAAACTCTTTTTTTAATTTCCATTCTGAATCAATGAAATGGCCTGTAATCACCATATATTCAGCTATTTGGTGGTTAGACTTCCACATATCAGTGGTGATGTTAATCTTGTTCACCCTCATCAATTGTGCCTTTAGCGATTTTTTCTCAGCCTCATATAATCCAATGCAATCATTTTTTATTGTATGACGTGACACTTTCTCAAAATCAGGATTTGCACACTGAAACACCCACCTCCAGGCAGTATCCTCGACAAAGCTAAAAGGATTCTCATGAACCATAATAGTAGTAGCAATAGCTTCTCTCATTTTTTCATTGGAACACTTTCCTGTAGGTGAAAGGAAAGGGTTCACTCCAGAACCTGAAGGCTGAAACGAAAGAGTAGTTTGAGTGATTTCCTTCTTTCCGGATTGGGCCAATTTTTTTTTCAAGCAACTTGTTAAATGCCTCTTTAGATGGCTTGTGCTTGCTCCTGGTCCACCACGTGCAAATTTGGCTTTAAAATGGTTGCATACGGCCTTAAGCCCAACATTGGGGATGTCCACTTCATGAAAATCATCCCACACCTTTGATGTTTTCTGCCTTTTATTTGTGGTGCTTGCATCTGCATCTTGTGTTGGTGGTTCTTGTCCTTGAACATCAACATTATTTACTGCATGTGAATTGGAGGCCATTTACCTATTTGATAAAGAAACAACACAAATAAATCAAAATCAATGAATGGAAAAGCCAACAAAGATGAAGACTGTGGACTTGAAAGCTCGCTTAAGCATACCAAGACGCTGCAATTAAAATTTATATGTAAAACAGTGACAAGAGAATGAGGCAACTAATGTTAAGTTTAATATTGGATACTTATTTTGTGCTGTCCCTGTTTGTACCCAAATAATATATATTAAGATTAAACTATATATATATATATAAGGAAAAACATTTCTCAAGCAGCTTGAGATAAGTTTATCTCCAGCTAGCCCCAAAACTACGTCGTTTTGATTAATGAAGGGTGTTTATGTAATTTTAGGTGAATTAATGAAGGGTGTTATTGTAATTTTATTTATTTTTATATCATATACATTTTACTGAAACACCCTTCATTAATTCACCTAAGATTACATAAATACCCTTCATTAATCAAAACGACGTAGTTTTGGGACAAGCTGGAGATAAACTTATCTCAAGCTGCTTGAGAAATGTTTACCCCATATAAGGAAAAACATTTCTCAAGCAGCTTGAGATAAGTTTATCTCCAGCTAGCCCCAAAACATAATTTTATTTATTGTAACCTAACGGCACTGAGTGCCGCGAATAACCCCCTGCGTCACTCTCAGATTCGGTTTTTTTTTGTTTTTGCTTTTTTCGTTTGAGTGCTGCCCCCCTCCCCTGGGGAACTCACGGAATTGTGCCAATTGGCACAATCTCGTTAGTTCCATTACCGTAAAACTTCGGAAAGCCATAACTTTAGACTCGGGTATTCAAATGAGATGATTTTTTTTTATTTCACATAACTTTTTGAGATCTACGCAACGACACCTAATTTGACATATTTTATCTTCCATTAACATAGTTCAAATTTACAACACTAGTTCCACTTTTTTACGGATTTAAACTATGTTTGTGAGAAATAAAATATATCAAATGAGGCGTCATTGTGTAGATCTCGAAAAGTTATGTGAAATAAAAAAAATCATCTCATTTGGATACCCGAGTCAAAAATTATGGCTTTCCGAAGTTTTACGGTAACGGAAGTAACGAGATTGTGCCACTTGGCACAATCCAGTGAGTTCCCCAGGGGAGAGGGGGCGGCATTCAAATGAAAAAAAGGGAAAGAAAAAAAAATCGAATGTGTGAGTGACGCAAGGGGTTATTCGTGGCACTCAGTGCCGCTGGGTACCCCTATTTTCCCAAAATACTCGTACCAAACACCATGTATTAAGGCTTGGTTCTTGACAAGTGATTCACGGTTCCATGTTTGATGACTCATTTCTTAAATAAACTTTTAATAAATATTATAAACATTTTAATACAAATTCATGGGCTTATATATTATTCACCTTTAAATTTGATCCACTGTTGTATGAGAAGATATATTAAAAAGATAATATGATTTAAAGATGGAGATTATACTTGCATCCTTTTTCATTTATAACCTTTTATAATTATAATTTAACCGTTAATTTTCGTCAATCAATGGTTATTATTTTCGCAAATCAAACTTATTAATTAATTATGAATTTACAATAAATAATAATCGATTGATGGAAATCAACGGTTAAGATATGATTATAAGATATTATAAATGAAAATAGGTCGTAACTATAATCTTTGTCTAATTTAAATATAAAAATAGTTATCTGCTTTTATCTTACCACTCTAAGTTTTAGAAGAATTTGTTCTTTGACAATCTGTGGCACATCCCGTTACACATTATGTGAGAAAAAATTATACCAGTTTTCTTTTCTTTTCTTTTTTTTTGGTGAAAAAATTATACCAAATTTGACCGAGCTTAATTCTCCATACAAGAGTATGGATCACAGTAATCTGAATAGACAAAACTGTAGGCTATGCAGCCGAAATAAAACTGCAATGAATAAAATTTTGGATGTGACCGTGTGGGCACTGGTTATAAAACGTGTAAAGCTGTTATCAAAGAAAAATTATAAACATAAAATTATCTTAAAAAAAAAAGGCAATTTGCCATTACGTGATTTACACACTGAATTTTGACCAATAAGATTACAATTAAAACTTTTTCCTTTTTTTTTTCAAGTTAAAATGGTGCCTATGAAAGTTTAATGGCATTCATTTTTTATGAGAGAAATAAATTGGGATTCATTAATTTTAAAAAAAATAAAAATACATCTTTTTATGTAAATGTAATATGAATGATGAATCTCATCTAAGATGAGAATATAATTTTCCGAGTTTAATACAGCTCAAACCAAGTGTCTTAGGCGTATTCTAAGTCGGGATGGATACACCTAAGACACTTGAGCATAGGAATTGATCATTTTATATACATGTTTATGTTACAAAAAAAATATCTCAATCATTCATTAATATATTTACGATTAACAATTAAAATGATATTTTTCAAAAGTTCGTTTAAAGTGTAACCATTGATTTATCAACAAATAAATAAGAAATTTCACATAAAATTGATCATATCAAAATAAGACATAGCGATACAAATATCTATTCTCCATATTCTGGTGTTGAACTGGTTTTGTGTTAAATTGTGCAAAATATATATATTTTACAAACAACGATGTTCAAACTTGAGTTGTCTTGATTAAGGATAAGAAGACTTACCACTCAATCATTTTTATTTGTTGAATATAACATTCATAATTTAATATTTATTAATATATTATTTTGGATTAATTCGGTTGAACCTGTTGAACCACCGAATTTTAAAATACTGCTAAAAACCCCACAAAAGGTTTGAGCCTTATACTCCTGTGAGTGTGGAAAACTTGTCTTGTGCGCGCAGTGAGAGGTATAAAATGTGTAAGACATATTGTTGTAGTTTGAAATATTTCAGAGAACTTTAAATCATCATTTAAGAATAATTTTTATATTGTATTATATTTTTAATTTATTTATTTTATTTAATTAGATAAAAAATATAATTGATAGATAGTGACTGTTATTTCTGTTCTTTACTTTTCTCTCCTTTCCTAACTGCTATATATAGCAGCTCTTGTATCCCTTTGCAATACATCAATATACAATAATAATTCATTCAGTCTTCTTTTCGTTTTCTGTTTTCCTCTTCACACCGTGTGTGATTTCTTCTTTATGCATCAAGATCTGATACCTCACATGGTATCAGAGCTAGCAACGATCCATGGGATCTCCTCAATAATCACCAAGATCATCTACAAGTTCTGAGAATGCAAAATCTGTGAAGCTCATTATGAAATCATTCTCAAACCCAATTGCAGACAAACTTGATGAAGACAGATTTCTTCCTTGGGAGCAATTGGCTCTTGCTTCAATCCATGGCCACAACCTGCAGGATCATCTCCGTGAAGATAAGATCCCTATCTGTTTCTCAACCCAAGAAGATAAAAGATCGTGAAAAAAGAATCAGAAGATTATGCAACCTGGCATCAGCAAGATCATCTTCTTGTGTCCTGGCTGCTCTCTTCCATGAACATATCCTTCAAGAACAGAATGGTAGGATGCAAATTTGCTCATGAAATCTGGACAAGGCTGCAAGTATACTTTGCTTCACATACACAGGCAAAGGTTAAACAATTGAAAAACCAATTGAAAAACATCAAGAAAAAGGGACCAGCATCAGACTACCTTCTTCAAATCAAGAAGATCATTGATTCCTTGGGTGCTGTAGGCTCCCCATTAACTGATGCAAAATATTCAGAAGCTATTCTTGATGGTTTGAGTGAAGAGTACACTCCATTAATCACTTCTGCAATGTCAAGATCCCCACCCTTTTCCATCATTGAGTTGGAAGCCTTTCTTCTTACTCAAGAAGAAATGCTCGGAAAATTCAAGAAGCATGATCCTGTTCCCATTCAGGCCAATGTCACACAAGCTACTGCACAACAGGGAAACAGATTCAACAACAATGAAAACAGGTTCAACAACAATGAAGGCAGATCCTTTGGAGGAAGAAGAGGTAGAGGAGGCCGTGGGTTTCGAGGTGGAAGATCACAAGGTCCACCTTGGAATTCTTGGAATCAAAATCGGCTGCAATGCCAAATCTGTGGAAGGTTAGGACATCCTGCTTTGAGATGTTTCTACAGGTTTGACTCCAACTACCAACAATCATCACAGAATGCAGAATCCCCAACCTCCTCCACCTTCACCTCCTTCATTCCACAACCCCAAAGCATATTTGGCAGGACCAGCATCACTCGCTTCTTGATAATCTGCTACATGTTCCTTCCATAACCAAAAATTTAATTAGTGTATCTCAATTTGCTAGAGATAACAAAGTCTACTTTGAATTCTTTCCTGATTATTGCCTTGTAAAATCTCAGGTAACTAAGGACATTGTCCTCAAAGGCAAGCTTAAAGATGGTCTCTATCAATTTTCAAATGTATTAGTTAATAAAAGCTCATCTGCTCCCACACCCCCTATAGCTTTGTATTCTAAACATGTTTCTCTTGATCTATGGCACAAACGTTTAGGTCATGCTAGCTCCAAAATTGTTACATCTGTACTCCAACAATGTAGTTTTCCTGTTTTTGACAATAAAACTCCTATGACTCATTTTGTTTGTGAAGCCTGCTGTTTAGGGAAAATCCATCAGTTACCACACTTTACTTCTACCACCACTTATACTGCTCCTCTTGATCTCATTTTTTCGGATGTATGGGGACCAGCTCCAATGCCTGGCACCTCTGGAAGCAGATATTATGTTTTGTTTGTGGATGCTTTTACTCGATATAGTTGCATTTATCTCTTGCAAAATAAATCTCAAGTTTTTCAAGCCTTTTTGCAATATAAATCCATGATTGAAAATCTCACTGGCTTAAAAATCAAATCCATTCAAACTGATAATGGCAAAGAATACTTATCCAATAATTTTCTTCACTTTCTGCTCACTCATGGCATCACTCATAGACTTACCTGCCCTTACTCTCATCAACAGAATGGTAGAGTAGAGAGAAAACATAGAAATATCACAGAAGTTGGTCTGGCTCTCTTGGCTAATGCCAAACTCCCTCTATCTTTTTGGGAGGATGCCTTTTCAACAGCTACTTATCTAATAAATCGATTGCCATCTCCTGTTACAAATCTCAAATCACCTTTTGAAGTAATTCATCACAACAAACCTGATTACAAGTTTCTGAAGGTTTTTGGCTGTGCATGCTTTCCTTTACTTCGACCTTATAACAAACATAAGCTTGATTTTCGATCTCATAAATGTTTGTTTTTAGGATATGCAATCAATCAAAAAGGATACAAATGTCTCTCTCCCACAGGGAAGATTTATGTTTCTCAAGATGTTATTTTTGATGAAATTGATTTTCCCTATTCAGTTTTGTTTCCTAACACTACTACTCTTACATCCTGTACATCTACTCATCCTTCTATTCCTAAAATACCTTGCATCTCAAAGCATACTCCATCTTCATCTCCCAACATCTCAACAGATGCTACTAATGTTTTGGTTAGTTTTTCTCCTTCAGGTTCAGCACATCAGTCATCTCCTAACATTCCCACCACCACAGCTATTGACAGCTCGGCTTCCATTTCTAGTCAGAATTATTCTCCTCTTAATTCAGATCCTATGCAAACCAGAAGCAATTATGGCATCCATAAACCCAAGACTTATGCCACTGCCCTCCATGACTCCTCATCAAACCTTCAGAATTCCGAACCTAAGAATGTGTCTCAAGCTTTGAATTGTCCTCACTGGAAGCAAGCTATGGCTGAGGAAATTCAGGCCCTCATCAAAAATGATACCTGGACTCTTGTTCATCCTCCACCTAACATCAAACCTATTGGCTGCAAGTGGATCTTTCGCATCAAGAGACAACCAAATGGCACAATTCAAAAGTACAAGGCTAGACTAGTTGCTAAGGGTTTTCAACAAAGAGAAGGTTTTGACTTCAGTGAAGTTTTCAGCCCTGCCATCAAGCCATCTACAATTCGACTCATTCTCTCCATTGCCCTCACAAATGGCTGGATCATAAGACAGTTTGATTTTAACAATGCCTTTCTTTGTGGCACCTTACAAGAAGATGTCTTCATGCAGCAACCTGATGGAGTTCCTAGTCACAATTCTCATCTTGTATGCAAGCTGAATAAAGCCCTTTATGGCCTCAAACATGCTCCCCATGCTTGGTTCAATACTCTCAACCTTACATTACAAAAGTTTGGTTTCAACAGCACCAAATTTGATCCTTCATTGTTCACCCATTTTACTTCCACAACAACCACCTACATCCTAGTGTATGTTGATGACATTTTGATCACTGGAAATGACTCATCCAAAATCTCCTCTCTTATATCTAAACTTAATAGTGTAACAGCCCGTGTTAACCCGGATTGTTAACATACTATCGTATTAAGCCACGCTTAATTAAAATGCGGAATAACTTTTTCTTTAATTCAATTATGACGTCATTAACCTTAGCCAACTTGATTACTTAATCAATTTCATAAAATACTTCCTGTATGTAAATTGCAAGACAACTAACTGAAATACCTCATGAATAAATATAAAGTGAGTATCTAAAGTCGCAGGACTACAACACATAGCCTGGGTCAAATTCCTGATACTTTAATTACAACTTCAATTAAAAGATAATAACAAAACCATGTGGCATGGACAAACCCCATGCTCACCAAATAAGGCACAATGCCCAACAACAGTCTCAGCATAATATCATAATCAAAGCGGGAAAACATAAACAGCAGTCAACATCCAGCATGTCAGCATGTCATAATAACATCAACTCAGCTCTGGCCTCCTGCCACCTGAGCCCTCAACATTACCTGATCCTGAAATAAGCGTCCCCAAACGTGGGGTGAGATCTCTAAACAAGAAATCTCAGTAAGACAAGGGGTCCTCAAGGATCTTCCACCCCAAGCTCACTTACATGTGTAATATAATTTCAAAGACAGTATTTACAATATAAGTTCCAAAACTATGCGATGCAGCAGATAATCATGCCATGTGTGTTTATCAAATCTACTGGCCAGAGAAATGTAGGAATACGTCTAAACCCACATGAGTACAAGGAACACTGCTTGCACCTCACCCACAGCCTCACCATCTTGTATGTACCACATACTCAGGCTTACCGTATAGGTGGACACCACATGCATATCATAAAAGCACATTGCATATAATAGCTCAACAGCATTTCCAAAACATCAAAGCATGTAACACAGCATGCATAAACCACATCCCCATGGGACATGGTGGAACCACAAAATGGCTAAACCGAGGACACGAAAGCTTACCTTGCAAGCAATCAACCCAAGCCAAGAGTCCTCACCGCTCAAGGTCCAACACAGCAGAAATCACAATCTGATTTAGACCAGCGATCATATCAATAACATAGCTCGTACGCATAAACATAAAGACTACGTTTCTTTGTTATGTTTTACGTCTTAAGGCTTCCCACCAAGCCACAAGCCCTTAGTCCCTTGATTCTGACTTAATTAAGTATTTACAGAAGTTCAACTCCATCAAAATAGGGTCCACAAACCCATAACTCCGATGTGTATGAACAGTACCTCACTGTTCTTCGAAAACCCATAATATCCGGATATATGTCGGGGGCATATCCGGATATCTCCAAGTCCATATCCGGATATCATATCCGGATATCTCGTGACAGAATGCAGTTTCTGCATTTCGCGAGATATCACTCCCAAGGTTCCATTTTATTAAAACTGCAGTTGTAATTCTTTACCAAAAATTCTGAGATTTTAATATGTTAAACTAGACCTCACAAGCTTTCCAAAGACATATCTTATGTCTCAATCGGAGTTGTATAACTCCGGTTATGATTTTCGCAAAGTGACTGCTGCCAACTGAATTTCCAGCAACCAAGACGCGACTTTAAACTAACACTGAGATCAAACCACTTATCCAATGGCTACTAAATTTTACAGGGTTATAGCCTTATGTGTTAGCTACACATAGGTCCAAACGGCACTCGATTTGGAGCTCTGTAGCTCAAGATATCAAATTTTTACCGAAACAGGTTCGTTGTTGTCCCCATATCCGGATATGAATATCCGGATACTGATATCCGGATATGAATATCCTGATACTGATATCCGGATATCTGCTCGACAATATCCGGATATCTCATGACAGAATGCAGTTTCTGCATTTCGTGAATATCCAATCCATAGATTCAACTTTTTAACCGATTATAGGCACTTAAACATGCATTTCTAGGTGTGTTTAACCTACCCCACCCTTAAGTTATCAACATAGCTCAATACATGCATCAAGGTTTCATTTTTAAGCATCTAAACACAAGTTCAAAGGTTGATGTACTTACCAAAGCTTAAAACAGAGCAACAATGGCTCTTGGAGCTCACCAACAGCTCCCAAAACTCAGCCTTAACCAGGTACATGAAAATAACACCACCAGGTTGGTTCTTACCCCACAAAGGTGACACTTTGAAGTTCAAAATGTCCTCACCAAGGTTCTCATCACCCAAGCACCAAACTCAGCTCTCAAAACTGACTCACGCAGTAGCATGAACCCAGCACACAGACCCTCACTCCCCTCCAAAGGTGATTCTCCCACACACCCAAGTGTTTACAAGCTCAAAGATGAGGAATCAATGCACAAAGGTGACAACTTTGCTCAAGAGAAGGTGTAGAAGCCAAAGAACAACATTCAGGTCAGCCACCCCCTCTCAAGTCACGTAGGTAGGAAGTTATTTACGGTTTTGTGCCCTTAGTGTGTGTATAAATAGGCACAAGGCCACTTAACGCGCAGTATTAGCCTTAATAGCAACGCAAAGGATCTTGATCCCAAACTTTGGAATCTAGACCTACACATTTTCTAAGATTTGTCATATTTTTATTTTATTTTTCGGAGCACCTTTCCGGTACGCGGTTTTCCATAGCCAGTATCAGTTCTGGCATCATATTACATTATTTTGACTTGAAACTTGTTTTACAAGTCCTACATAATATTCTAGTAATTATCATCCATTCGTTATAATTTTTCGGAATACTTTTCCGGTACGCATTTATACCGGGTAGCAGAACCGGTATCTGTGCTTTTCTTCCGAAAAGCGACTTTCAGCATTTTTACTCACTCAATATAATTATTTAAGCCCAATATTAATTATTTAGGTCAATTATGGAATCATTTCCTAATTATCATAATTAATTCACTAATTACCTTAATTAACGGTGTGGGTTCTTACAAATAGCATCTTCTCCCTCAAAGATCTTGGACAACTTCATTACTTTCTTGGCTTAGAAGCTGTCTACACCTCTTCCACAACCATTCACCTTAGCCAAACTAAATACATTATTGATCTTTTGGAAAAAGCAAAATTGAATTCTGCAAAATCCATGCCCACTCCAATGCTCACAGGTCAAAAATTATCTATGGAAGGTGACACTGCCTTCTCAGATCCCACTTTGTATAGATCTATTGTTGGTGGCCTTCAATATGCCACTATCACTAGACCTGATCTTTCATATGTTGTCAACAAAGTAAGCCAATTCATGCATAAACCTCTTGAAGTTCATTGGAAAGCTGTCAAAAGAATTCTAAGGTATCTAGCTGGAACCAAAACTCATGGCCTCATCTTTCATCAGTCCAAGGACCCTCGGTTACTTGCTTTTTGTGATTTTGATTGGGGGTCCGATATAGATGATCGAAAGTCTACCAGTGGTTTTTGTGTATATCTTGGTTCAAACCTTATATCATGGTCAAGCAAAAAGCAGCATGTCGTATCTCGATCCAGCACAGAAGCTGAGTTTCGCAGCTTGGCATCCACCTTAGCAGAAATTACTTGGTTACAATCACTCCTGTATGAGCTTCACTTTCCATGTATTGCTCTTCCAACAATCTTCTGTGATAATGCCAGCACTGTTATGCTCGCAGCAAAACCAGTTCTTCATAGGGAGAGTGACCAAAGTGCCACGTTTTGACAAAAAATTACCAAACTGCCACGCCAACAATAAATTTTGCAAAAATGCCACGCGGCATAATTCGCTAGACAGTGTAGCGAATTATGCATGCAAGTAATTCGCTACACAGTGTGGCGAAATATGCCACGTTAGAACCAAAAATGCCACATGTCAAATTTTTGACATTTTGGAATAATTCGCTACCTTAGGTAGCGAATTTCTGAAAATTTGACACGTGGCATTTTTGGTTCTGACGTGGCATATTTCGCTACACTGTGTAGCGAATTACTTGCATGCATAATTCGCTACACTGTGTAGCGAATTATGCCGCGTGGCATTTTGGCAAAATTTAGTGTTGGCGTGGCAGTCTGGTAAATTTTTTGTCTAAACGTGGCAAAATGGTCACTTTCCTGTTCTTCATAGTCGTACAAAACACTTCGAACTGGATCTTTACTTTGTCTGGGATCGGGTAATTCAAAAGCAAGTCTTTGTGCAACAAATTCCTAGAACAGAACAGATTGCAGACCTCCTCACCAAGCCCATATCTGCTGCCACTTTTCTGTTTTTTAGGAGCAAACTCAGAGTCAGCCCATTGCCACTGAGTTTGAGGATAGATAGTGACTGTTATTTTTGTTCTTTACTTTTCTCTCCTTTCCTAACTGCTATATATAGCAGCTCTTGTATCCCTTTGCAATACATCAATATACAATAATAATTCATTCAGTCTTCTTTTCGTTTTCTATTTTCCTCTTCACACCGTGTGTGATTTCTTCTTTATGCATCAAGATCTGATACCTCACAATAATATTAATATAAATATAAATAAGAGTTAGTATATTATATTTTATAACAAGTCATGACACACCATATATTCATGTATATTTTTTTCTCTCTCCTTTTTCACTTCCATGTAAGTCTTAGTAATTTCAACATTTGCTAAAAGGGCGTGATGCTACAAAGCACTTCCTATGCGCAAATTCAGATGAGGGTTTAGCCAGATTGTTGTGGGCAGTAACTCTCGTTGCCTTTTCCACAGCAAGCCTGACAATTTCGTTCAATAGTCGCATGTCTCCAATGATAAGTATTCTAATACCATATTCATTAATAATGTTTTCCTGCTGAAGCACCTCTTCAGTCTTTACTCTCAGCAACCAATTCAACCCAAAATCTTAAGTTGTTGGGTGAAGATTTTTTTAAAGATTTATATTATTCTCTAACTCACTCCCTCACGCAAGAGCCCTATCGGCTTGAAGTGTGAATATGAAACAAGTTCATTACTGGTCTGTCTTGTGATTTTCTTAATTCCACCTGAAAGTGGGGCGATGAGTAGGGGTGATAATAAGGCCAGGGGCCTTAGGCCCGGCCCATTTCGGCCCGGCCCGGCCCGACTTTTTTAATTATTGGACCCAGACTTATACTCATGTAAAAGCCTTTTTATTTAAAAGGCATCAGACTTCCATAGCCAAGCTTGGCCTTAAAGCCTTGGAGGCTGACCCGTATACAATAAATTTAATTATTTTTATATTTTTATATTAATCATTTGAGACAGCGAGTGCCACTTTTCATAATTACTAACAATATTTCATAATTACTAACAACGATTAGTAAAGAAATAAGAGATATGAAGATGAAGATATAAGATGTAGAAAAAGAAAGATTAAAAATGACAAAAAAAAGATAAAGGTAATCCCGTTGCTGATGCTTTGGCAACCAGTGAGACTATTAGACACCTGGGATCTACAGCTTTTTCTTGAAGTCCCTATGGATTGTAGAGAGCTGTTTGTTAGAGATTTGATGGGCACTACTTCCCTCAAACTCTGTTTTGTTTCTAGTTCTGTTGCTTTCCCCTTTGTTTAAAAGAAAAGAAAATTAAGGAAAAGCAACGTAAAGTAAAGTAAATGTGCCATTGTTATTTTGACTTTTTAATATTAATATGTTTTTCTTATTATAAAAGAAACAACTATTATTTTCTTACAAAAAAATACATACGAGTGCATGATTAATAGGTTAAATATTGCTGCAAATTGAAAGGTAAGGTTTTTATTTTTAATAAATAAACAGGCCACAGGCTTAAGATAGGCTATTATTTTTTTGTAAATGAACCAAGCCACAGGCTAATATTATATTCGTAACAGATAACAGGCTAAGGCCAGTTTGACACGTTTAAATACAGGCTTGGTCCGTTAATATCAAAGTTCGGCTCGGGTCGGCCCGTTAACACCCCTAGCGGTGAGGATCGAACTCGTGATCTCATGATCACTTTAAGCCTTGATACCATGTTAAGAACCAACTCAACCCAAAACCTTAAGGTATTGAGTGAAGGTCTTTTTACTCTAACAACAGTTTCATCGAGGTTTGAACCTCTGTAGGCTTCCTTCTAAAATTATAGATGCTGAATGCATAGACAAATATATACTTCCCTCCCAATTCATAACAGTATCTAAGGATGGACAGGGGAGCTAAAAATCCAGCCTTATGGCCATCACCTTCTTGCATGTTTTTCATCTTTGCATACCTTCGATTCCCATCCATGATAAAAGAAATATGATTTTGTACAAGACCCACAGATAAAATGACAAACAAGCATTTTCTTATATAACAATATGATATGATTCCTTTGAAGTTATATGCTAGGAAGCGTTATAGGGGATTATTGGAGAATATTTTGGAAGATGGTGCATGAAATGGGTATATACAATGCTGATATAGGCAATTTTGTTATGCTGGCGTGGCTGAGTTGGTTAGGATGTTGGGTTATATGAGGCGTGAGGTGTGAAGGTTGAAAGTAGACTGGCCTTGAAGGCCGAAGCATGTGAGAGGGAAAAAAAATTTCCCTTGCGGAAATACACATACAAACAATTTTTCATGCTTTAAGACAGCATGATGTTATCTTATTTACGATCTGATCGCCAGGGAGATCACTTGTCAGGTTTGAAGGGTTCAAACCCTCTAACGTTGATCCACACCACCCTTCGTCAATGATGCAAGAACACTTTCTTGAAAGCCACCAGATGACCACCACAGAGAGGCTTGTTATGCGCTCAATAGGTGAAGATGGAGGCTAGGTTTAGTGTTTAGAAGAGTGAAGTCTTCAACATGAAAACTTCACAAGAGTGGTGCAAAGAGTGAGGAGAATAGGCTAGGTTTACTTGTGAAAACCCTAAGGAGGAATAATACACCCTTTGTGCGCATAAGAGAGTGAGTATGTAGGGAGAGAAATGAGAGGATTTTCTTAACTTGAAAATCCCTCAAGATGTGCGCATAGTTGGAGGAGTTGTTGCAATTCAAAATTGCCAACAACCTTCCCTTTGAATCCTCATGAGATTAGGTCCTTATCCTTTCATGATTCTGACCTAATGGTCATCATATGACCACTCACTTATGCGCCCCACTCAGTCCCAAAATGAGTCCAGATACGTTGAGTAGTTGCATTCAAATTTGAACCAACTAACTTACTCATTCTCTCAACCAACCAAATCAGAATTGGAGCACATTTAGCTGACAAGATGACTCTCATTAGCAACTAAAGTGGCGCACCATATCCCTATTGGATGAGATCAAATATTTTCTCTTGATGCAGGGGATTTGTTCCAACAAGATCTCATCTTATCCTTTTATTATGAAACAACTTTTCATAGCCAATTCAAATTCGAATTCAAACACTTGAATTCAAATTCGCGAGCCAACCCTAACCCGACTCGGGTTGGGTTGGGTTGAGTTTTCTGACTGATTTATTTTTCAAGCCAACCCTAACCCGGCTCGTTTTTTTCAGGTTGAACGCGGATTGGGTCGGATTGAGTCGGGTTGGCCCGTTTTGCCAACCCTAGATCCAATGCTCTTTAACTGATGGCTATCTTTCTTCCAAACTCACCCATGTTCTTGTCACTTTGTTTTCTCATCATTTTTCTTGCGTGGCTCCAATATATATATATTCAATCTTCATACATGATTGATGCTTCTTGCTCTTCATTAAAGTTCTCCCCTTTTTTATTGTCGCCGCTTTGTTATCATCAAAAGACATCTTATATTTACAATATATAATTCTTTAATCATTTAAACTCAAAACTCATCCCTCATGAAAATTTTTTTTTTTGTTTTTTTTTTTTTGCACAATCCAAATTCCTCCAAGTAAACCTTAACTTTATGTTCAAAAATATTTTTGAAAAAGAGAATTTTGATTTGAAAGTTGTTAGAATGGCTTAAAAGGTATTTTAAAGCTAAAATAATTTATTATGCCATGTAAATAATTACTTACTGAACTTCTTATAAAATCCTAATCTCTAATATTATTGGTTTATTACCATGAAACAAAGATTGATGTTGTTGTTGTTTTATCTCCAAACAAAAAAGATTGATGTTGTTTGTAAGTAAAGAGTATGAAATGTCCCTTTAGATAAATTTAGGATGCGATATCCTTAAAGAAAAGGCTCAAAAACTTATATAAGGCATCCCAAAGGTGGTTAAAGTGCACAAAAATCGTAAAAACTGTCAGTTCTTAATTAAAGCTTGCATATCATAATGATATTTGATTAGCTCAATAATTCCGGGACAACTCATACGCTATTGATTAGGTTCAATTCACATTCTTTGGCTTGGTTACTTAGAGATTGGAGACTCCTTCTAGGTTGCAACAGAATGCTTCTTCAAGTTTTTTGGGAAACACGTAGGGGTGGATACCAATAAGGAAATTCGACACTCAAATTAGCGTTTGAGCCAGTGAATTAGTGTATGAAAAAGATATGTAATTAAGTATTGGGACCTGCTTTGGGGCCAGGACTACATCAAATACTCTCCCGAAGGAGATGATATCAATTCCTTTGATTGGCTAAGTGAGAGGTTTCCGAGATGCTGGCATTGCCTCTCGGAAGCCTATTAGGGAGCTAGTGGTCGTCAGTTGTGTTGGAATCAACTTTGTGGCATCTCGCTATTGGCTTGTGGAGTAGGTGCCAACCTTAGACAATTGATTGAGGTGTTTGTGCCAATCTTCTAAACTGCTCCGCTTGCTTCTTGTGTTTATTCTCCAAGTTATGGTCTTTATAAATATTTGCTTAAGTTGCGGCGAATTAGTTTTTTATATGGTATCAGAGCCTCACTGTCATGTATTCGATCTTCATCACCTCCTATTTTTTCTTACGGAATTTTTTAGTGGGCCCGTGCATTATCCACATTTCATATCTAATGCGCTCTCATGTGAGAGGACGTGTTAGAGAAATATATAAATCATTGATGTACCTTCACTTAATAGCTTCCTTTGGGTTGAATTGGTTCTGTACAATAAAGAAACGATTCAACACAAAAGTTTAAGCAACCTTTCATATCCAATAGGCTCTCATGTAGAGGACGTGTTAGAGAAATATATAAAACATTGATGGATCTTCACTTAATAGTTTCTTTTGGGTTAAATTAGTTCTTTGCAATAAAGAACTTATTCAACACAAAAGCTTAAGCGGTTGAGTGAAACTACATTAATGATTTTATATTTCTCTAACATGCTCCATCACGTAAGAACCCTTTTCGGCTTGAAGTGTGGATATGGCACAGGCCCATTTTGTTGATCTATCATGTGCTGCACAGTCCCATTTTTTGGTTTACCTTATGCTTTTCTTAATTCTACCTAAAAGTGAGGAGTTAAGAATCGAACTCGTAACACCAACACTCTAGTATGATGTAAAAAATTAATTTAACCCAAAAATTAACTTTTTGATTAAATTAGTTCGTCTTATTTACTTTATAAGGGGTAAAGACCAAAGAACTGAATGGACCCTTGGACCCTTTATACTGGGTCACTTGGGTTAGCAAATAGCTCAAAACCTGAATATAAATAACAAAAAATAGTCCAACCAATATAAATCTTATTGTATCATACTACTCTTTGCAATTTTAAATTTTATGACTGTTTTTTAGCTGGATTATATATTATGGGGAAAATTCTTATCGTTCCCATCTATTCTTGCATACTTTAACAGAATTATTCATTGGTTAATTTTAAAAAAATTTACAAAAATCTTTTAAAACTCAATTTATCCCTTCTTAAATTTCAAGTCACTTGGTAACAATATGGAAAATGGTTAACCAACCAAGTTAGAATGTACCAAAATTTTAATTTTAATTCAATTTGCTATAGTTGCTTTATAACACAGGTATTCTACCTAGCATATGCAACGTTTCTGCCATATTTGGACTCGGTTATAGTCATTCTTTTTCATATTTTTCAACCAAAGTTGCAAAGCTTTTAAAATTTGTTACTATAACTTAGCAATATAAATTTATTCAAAATTGTCTTCATTTAGTAATTAAGAAAATTATTAGGAACACTGTTTAACAAAAAAAAATTATTAGGAACACTTGTTAGAAATTTTTTGAATTAATCTTAACTTATGATATTATTGTATACAAGCTAATTTTTTATATATATGTGAGCTTGTCTTTTTGTTCAAATAATCAGCACCATGCTCCACTCCACCCAATTTAGCAGCGTGTATTTTAACTAATTGATTGCATTAAGAATGAGAATAAATTATCTCATGCTACAAAAAATTGTCCAAAAAATCTCAATCATTTATATACAAAGGGTTTTATTAATGGATTTTATAATTCTCATGTTAAAGGAGAATTGAAATCTCATGCTGTAGAGATAAAAAACATGTGAGACCCATGTGTTAGAAAAAATTATATGTAGGACTCATGTCAGCACGAAAATCGAAGTATGTGTAGGAAAATTGTAATTCTCATGTCGAATGAGAATTATAAAACCCTTTATTAATATCATGTTAAAGGAGATAAGTTATCTCATGTCATAGAGATAAATTTGTGGACTCCATCATCTGAAAAATAAAAATAAAAGAAAAGAAAAAAGTGGCATAGTTATCAAATGATGTGTAAAAGAGAAAATTATCACATGTAGCATAAGAGTAATTTTTCCCATATACAAATCAACAGTTATCATTTTCTCTGCATTTATCTTAATAAAATTTTCTCATCACCCTTGACTAATGTGTATAGTATAAACCCGATCTCATTTACTTTCCCATTGTTGAAAACAAAATGTCTTTTAAAAAGAAAGTTTGACATTTTACAATCAAAACTATATGCTCCCTACCCTACTCAATTATTTCCCACTTTGCAAAAATGTGTATAACTCAACAAAATCATCATAATAATAACTACACAGTATAAAAAAGGCTTGTGAATAATATCTCACCATCCAACCAGCACAATAAAAAATAAAAAATAAAATAAAAATCACATCTAACAAGGAACTGATTCAGCCTATATTCATTGATCCATATTACTAATCAACCTCAATTTCTAGTGTTTTTATTATTATCATTATCATTATTTATTATACTTTTACAACTCTCTGCCGAGAATGAAGTTGAGATTGATGAGAAGTGTGGTGCTGGGGGGGATGGTGAGAATTGCGGTTCTTGGATTTGTCCTGAATAGCATCAATTCCTTCCAATGCCTCCAATACATCTTTCATAGAAGGACGGTGTTTAGGATCAGATTCTAAGCATTTTAGTGTAAGCTGTGCTGATTGCAATGCTGCCTTGAGTGAATATTGACCCTCTATCTTTGCATCCATTATGGTTTTCAACTTCCTTTTATTTGAGAGTAAAGGCCTAACCCATTCAACCAGGTTCTGCTGCCCTGTTGGCCTCTTTGTATCAAGTGCTCGCATGCCTGTCATCATTTCTAGCAACACAACACCGAAGCCGTACACATCACTCTTCACATACAAGTGACCTGTTCAATAATCACACAGTTCCCAGCCATGTTAGTTTGTGGCGACTCACCGGGAACGAATCCCCTCATGTCTCTTTTTAATACATCATGTCATGTGAAAAATCTCAATTATTTATTGGCAAATCAACCGGCTCAATTAGAATGACAAAGCTAAGGGAAAATAAAGGGCCGACCCAGTTCAAATACTCACATCGTAAGTGTCTGGGGAAGGGAATACTCTAGGTAGTCTTTCCCCTGCTTTTTGCAAGAGACTGATTCGAACCTGCGACCTGACACACCACGGCAAGCAAACTTACCGCTGAGCCAAGCCGGCCCTTGATCTAAGGGAAAATAATTATTTTAATTGTTGGCCGTTGATCTATCAATAAATGCCTCATATTTTTCAGCATGATGTGATCACGTTAAAAAGAGACATGAGAGATTCATTGTCAAGGATTAGATTACACTATTCCTTATTTTTAACCATGGATTCCCCACTTCATTTTCCACAAAACATTGACTGCTTCACTGTTATATTAGTTTTTCCCTTTCTTTCTTAGTTAGCATAGCATTTAAATCTTGACTAAACTAAACTATGCAGTGTGAGTCATGAATAAAGTGAAAACATAATACACTATGCTGCTTTAATTGCCAATTATGTGTAGATATAATTACCTGTAGCAATGTATTCTGGAGCAGCATAACCATACGTGCCCATGACCCTGGTAGTTACATGTGAATCTCCCCCGGAAGGCCCAAATTTAGCTAAGCCAAAATCTGATATTTTTGCATTGTAACTCTGTAGAAGACAAAACAACCGGTTAGCAAATGATATGTGGAACTTAACATAAAAAAATATCAACTTTGTTACCTCAAAAGATAGTGTTTATAACATCAAGTAATATTCTTGGACTAGTCAACGGTTCTAATATTAACAGCACTTAGAAAGAGACAACGAAAAAGAAGAAATTGCAATTTTCAGTTGATAGTCTATTCACAGACTAGGTGAAGCTTGCAAACAATTAACCCTCACCCCTATCCTCGTAAGTCGGGGAGTCTTATGCACCACGGTTTGTCCTTTAGTTTATCTACAGACTAATTTTTATATAATTATATCTTTTCAGCATGACTTTGGTTAGAGATACTACATTTGTTTTAGATTCCATCTCTCAAAATAAGGGAAAAGGAAGACTAAGACAGAAAAAATAAGTCAGCTAACAAAAAATAACTAACCCCATCGAGGAGTATATTTGAGGCCTTGAAATCTCTGTATATGACTTGCTTTTCAGAAGTGTGCAAGAAAGCCAAGCCCCGAGCTGCACCAATAGCTATTTTAATTCGGGTGTTCCAAGAAAGTGGTTCTATGTTAGGATTTCCTGCTTAGAAACACAACCAAGAAAACAAATCAAAACTCAAATCCATGACCAGGAACTTTCTCTTCCACATTTTAATTGTCTTTAGTTCATACTTCTGAAGAGATGATTCTCTAAGCTTCCCCTCGGCAAGAACTCATACACAAGAAGAAGCTCGTCATCGTCCCAACAGTAACCCAATAATTTGACCAGGTTGGGGTGAGAAAGCCTTCCCAAAAAGTTGACTTCTGACTGCATTGTCAAATAACAGAAAAACATTAAAAAAAATCAGATAGCTCATTTGTATAAAATGTAGGATTTATCACATGGATATTCTGATTTTGCTAATGATTACACTATAAGATTAAATGCAGTATGAAAACTGAAAGAAATCACAACATGATAGAATGATACACATTTAGCCAAAGAATATCATTACAAATGAGCTTGTTCTTTAGAGCAGAACAAGTTCATCTGATTTTTTCAGCATTGTCAAGAGAACTTTTTTACTATTCATTTCTAAAATACACTTCAACATATATCCTGGTTCACTCTGACTTGAAAGAAGAAAACCACCACACGGACATACTCAAAGCAAACTGATAGACCCCTTTACTGATGTATATGCAATGGGATATGAAGTAGAAGGATAAACACAAGGGGCTGAGAAGGATAACATAGGAAATAAATAGAATACTCAAGTCTTTAAAGTCCAAGAAACAGCCTCTTTGCAAATATGCAAAGGTAAGGCTGCGCACAAGAACTGGCCTCACCCTTACCCTCGTTAGTCAACATTTAATGTGGAGTGATTTTAATAAGTCTTTAAGTTCAGAGCATAGCTGAATGCCGAGCTGGCAAGGAATTCTGTTAGGGAAAATTGAGAATATAAGAGAAAAGGATAGGCAGAACATGGAAGGTATGAATTAAGTAGAAGGGTTAGGAAGGGCAAAGAGATTCAGAGTTGATAGCCCTATAGAGTTTTCTTTTCAATTTTAAGTTTCTGCATTCTCCAAATTTCTGTTTTTGCATTTCAATTTGTTGTCTTTGTGTTGCTGTTAGGAGCCAGTCTCCAATGTTTTTCATTTAATAGAAATATAAGTTCCATCACAAACATTATTATTTACCTCTTTTCATAAGCAATTGTGTTAAGCTACATTCCCACAAGTATAATAACTTCAAAAATAGTCTACTTCGAGAAATGACTCGGAACATGTAATTTTTTTGTTTTCCTTATTTAAAGAAAAGGTCAAGGGAACCACAGACAGCCAAAACAGTTTTAAATCTTAAAAGTAAAAGTATCTTGAGTCATTCATTCAATAGTGTGGAAATTAAGGCAACTTGTTTTAAAAACCAATCTTCATTTATGGACAACCAATGGTTGCACGAAGGACAGGTCATTTGAGTGGGTCCCAAATATATCTTCCTACTATATTCAATAACCATAGATTCCTTGTGGAATAAGAAATCCATACCATCAATCACAGCCGAGACTCCATATTGCACAATCATGATTCCCACCATATTAATTAACACCTATCTCAATTCTAAATTATTTTTCAAAACCCATTAATGGTATTGAAATTTAGAGGAATCCATGGCATCACAAACAGCTGTGCTGCGGTTCCACATTGCACAATATTAATTAATGGCAATCATATTAATTAGAAAATCTTTTTCAAAAGTGATTTCAACCACAAAACCAAAAAAAATAAAAAATAAAAAAGAGTACCACACAAAGTAAAAGAGTTGAAATTCGACTAACCTGCCACTCTTGAAATCCTTGCGTGCTTTCTGGGTTCAATTTTTTGATGGCAACAACCATCCCAGAGCCTGCTCTTGCAGGTGTGAGAGTCTTCTCATCTAACCAACCCTTGTAAACTTTGCCAAAACCACCTTCACCAAGCAATGTATCAGATTTGAAACTCTTTGTTGCAGATTTCAAGTCCCCAAAACTGAACACCTTCAAGTTTGGCCTTTCAAGAATCTGGCCACCTGGGGAAGGAAGAGGAACAGATCCATCACCATCAAAGCTTCCACTTGTAATCTCCGAAAATTGACTCTTCTCGGCGCTGCTTGTCGTGGCCGTGGTTGCAGAGGACCCCACGTTCTTGCTGTCAGTGCTCGCTGAACCTACAAACAGTGAAACCCATCAACAGTTACGGAAAATTCAGGGGGAAAAAACTTCGACCCAGTAGAATTAGAGCAAAACGGGAACGACCCATGTTGAATTTTGGAGTGAATTTTGAAGGGGAATTACGAGATTGTGGAAAAGTTGAAGACTTGCCTGAATAGTGAGGGCGGTTGAGGGAAGAAGTGTTCAGTTCAGAGCGAGAGGGAGAAGAAAAGCAGAGACCCATGTGAACCTCTGTTCCTTGTGTTGCTTTGCTTGGCACTTGGCCAATGAAACTGGAGAAGAAACAATGGCTATTTTGATGGTTGAACCAGTAAGAGAAGACTGTCAGAGAGAGAGAGAGAGAGGTCTTTGTCTGTTTTAGTTATATTTTCTTGACCTGGTTTGATTTTCTGAGTTCAACATTATGTCTATTGTTTTACTAATAACTTATATTTATAGCAACTTTAATGTCAAGAAATTCATAGGACAACGTGACATATGTACAGAACTGAGCAAATAGGTAAGAAATATGAGTTTTTTTATTGAGATAAAGATAAGAGATTACCTTAAAATATTCAACAACAACCAAAAAAAAAAGATGGAATCTGAAAAGGGAATAAAGATCCATCTAGTACTATTAAAAGAGTAAAGCCTAACGAGAGAGTTTACATAAGAGACAGAGAGAGATTAAAAGGTAAAACAAAAGAGGGAAATATTTTTCATGAACTAAAGACATATTAAAAAGAACATTTACCATTTTCTATTAAGTTTTTTTAACTACTTAAAGGGGAAAAAAGTAATACATATTTTTCAATATATTAGATTACATTTTCCATTTATTAATTTTATAATTTTATTCTTTAACTAATACGATACAGATGCTCATTAACCAATTTCTTTATTATTTTTTTAGTTTTGTTATTTCTCTTCAACTTTAAAATAAAAATGAAAATACATTTAATATATTGAAAGCATAAAAAGCATTCAATACTTTTATTTAAAAAATAAGAATAATATCAAACACCAACAAAAAAATAATAATAAGAATAATATTAAAAGTAATTAAGAGGATTTGTAATTATTTTCCTTTACCGTCTGAGCAAAGTGATACTAAAGATGTGTTTTCGGAGCTAAAATAGAACAGTCAAGTGATGAGAATTTCTTGTAATAATAATAATATTATTTATTATTATTATTATAATAAATGCAACAAGTCAGATGTAAAATAGAACTACTATTTTACAACTCATTGTTCGGCCACCATATTAACACCGGCTACATTACAAGTCAACGACCGCGTAAGGAGAGTTTTGGTCGTACATACATACCTCCCCTTCAAATAACTATTGCGTGCGTGCTTT
This sequence comes from Gastrolobium villosum, assembly GCA_032173675.1. NCBI lineage: Eukaryota > Viridiplantae > Streptophyta > Magnoliopsida > Fabales > Fabaceae > Gastrolobium > Gastrolobium villosum. The sequence goes on along the minus strand of JAVKPL010013823.1, from coordinate 34,783 downwards.
CCAAGAAGGATACATGAAATTGGGGCATATTAACCGATGTAGGAAAAAAAAAAAAATTGTGCTACAGGACTACTAATGAATTGTTGTTCTCTCTCATAACACTTTTTTTTTTCTTTTTACTGTTACTTTATTTTCTTTTTTAATTTTATCCTTTCTTTTACAGGACTTCCTAAAATTGGTGATCCGGAAGCACAATAAATTCTCCCCCGATATAGATAGAATTAAAAATAAAATAAAATGTTTCGACAGTGTGGATGCGAGGAACAATACACTCACACGGAATGCGATGGAACGGCGTTTGCATTGATCGATGACGTCAGAGGCTTAGGCCTATTTTGAAGGACAAGACACTCGGGAGCATTTATTGGGGATGTGATAAAGGGGAAGAAAATTTAGATTTATTATCTATCATTTAACATGACCACACAAATCTTCCTACACACAATATTTTGTGGGGCCAAAAAAACTCCGGCATGCAAAACGAATCTTTATAACATTACACCTCATTTTTCCTACAACATAACTCTTTAAAACTCAAAAAATTTATAAGAATCATAATTTTCATGAATATATTGAGAAATTAATTTTTCAAAAATAATATTAAAAAATTATTTGGTAGCTTAAAATATTAATTGAAATATTGACTTAAATTTTTTGATTTTATATTTGATTGATTGTCAAATATTAGTGAGAATGAGAATGTGAGATAATTTTATAAAATTATCCTCTGTAATTCTATGTTTATTTTTGGTTCTTGGTTCTTGGTTCTGGTAGTGATTATGAGATTTCTTTAATTTGTTTCAACAGGTTGCGATCATATGTAAGGAGAGGCAACACGAGATTGTGAAGGAAGAGATCCACGTAGCGTGTGAGAATTTGGAGTGGAAATCGACGATGGAGTATGCTTTCGCTTGAATGGACGATAAGGTTTAGAGCTGGAGTCAGAGCAACCGGACCTCAGCTTGCAGGTGTGAGCTTCAGACTCCTCACTGCGACATCGTCAAACCCACCGTCGTTGTCGTTATCAGCACAATGGTCCCTCCACCCAATTTGGCAGCATGTAATTTAACTAATTGATTGCATTAAGAATGAGAATAAATTCTCTTCATTTATCTTAATAAAATTTTCTCATCACCCTTGACTAATGTGTATAATATAAACCTGATCTCATTTACTTTCCCATTGTTGAAAACAATATGTCTTTTAAAAAGAAAGTTTGACATTTTACAATCAAAACTATATGCTCCCTACTCAATTACTTCCCACTATGCAAAGATGTGTATAACTCAACAAAATCATCAAAATAATAACTACATAGTATAAAAAAGGTTCGTGAATATCTCACCATCCAACCAGCACAATAAAAAATCACATCTAGTAAGGGACTGATTCAGCCTATATTCATTGAGCCATATTACTAATCAACCTCAATTTCTAGTGTTTTTATTATTATCATTATCAACTCTCTGCCGAGAATGAAATTGAGATTGATGAGCAGTGTGCTTCTTGGATTTGTCCTGAATAGCTTCCAATGCCTCCAATACATCTTTCATAGAAGGACGGTGTTTAGAGTCAAATTGTAAGCATTTTAGTGTAAGCTGTGCATATCGCAATGCTGCCTTGAGTGAATATTGGCCCTCTATCTTTGCATCCATTATGGTTTTCAACTTCCTTTTATTTGAGAGTCTAGGCCTAAGCCATTCAACCAGGTTCTGCTTCCTTGGTACCCTCTTTCTATCAAATGCTCGCATGCCTGTCATCATTTCTAGCAACACAACACCGAAGCCGTACACATCACTCTTCTCATCAAATTGACCTGTTCAATAATCACACAATTCCCAGCCATGTTAGTTTGTGGCGACTCACAGGGAACGAATCCCCTCATGTCTCTTTTTAACACATCATGTCATGTGAAAAATCTCAATTATTTATTGGCAAATCAACCATCTCAATTAGACTGACAAAGCCAAGGGAAAATAATTATTTTAATTGTTGGCCGTTATTCTATCAATAAATGGATCAGATTTGTCAGCATGATGTGATTATTACAAGTATGCAGAATTCAGGAAGAGAGAGAGAGAGAGGGGAAAGAATTCAAGAACTCCATGAGAGAGAGAAATCTGAATATTATTTTCTAAGTATCAAGAACGATACATTGATCTGTATATATACAAAATACAATAAAGAAGAAGATGAAACTAACTAACTAACATTTCAACTAACTAACTAACCGAGTTGTTATTTGCTATGTAGCACCGATACCGACGCGGGACACGTGACACGATACGACACGACGACACGTTAATTTTAAAAAATGTTAGATTTCGACACGTTAAGACATGTTTTGATATTAAATAATATTTTTAATTTATGTAATATATATTATATTAAATATTAAATAATTTAACAAAAAAATGAAACTAAACTTATAATATTCATCAATTTTGCAAAGAAACATAAGATATCCCAAATATTTATATTAAATTTAACAAAATGGTAATCATAATCCAATGAATCTAAAAAAAAAAAACTCAATGCAATGTAATTTTTGAACATTTTTTTGAATTTCTATAACGCGTATTGAAGTGTGGGGAGTGTCGGAATGTCGGGAAGTATCGGACACGACACGTCAGAATTTTTGAAGGTTCGGTGCTTCATAGATTATCTGTCACGTGGGATCTTGCACAACTAATTGGGTGACGTCGCTCTCAGTAGCGGTGGCTTCTTCATTTGCATAAGTAGCATTCCTTTCAAGACTTCTTTCTTCAACGTCATCGTTTAACTCCAACAGTGATCACGTTAAAAAGAGACATGAGAGATCATTCTCATGGATTAGATTACACTATTCTTATTTTTAACCATGGGTTCCCCAACTTCATCTTCCACAAAACATTGACTGCTTCACTGTTATATTAGTTTTTTTCCCTTTCTTTTACTTCCATTTCCTTCTTACTTAGCATTTAAATCTTTGACTAAATTATGCAGTGAGACATGAATAGAGTCAGAACATACACTACGCTGCTTTAATTGCCAATTATGTGTAGATATAATTACCTGTCGCAATGTACTCTGGAGCAGCATAACCATACGTGCACATGACCCTGATAGGTACATGTGAATCTCCCCCGGAAGGCCCAAATTTAGCTAAGCCAAAATCTGATATTTTTGCATTGTAATTCTGTAGAAGACAAAACAACCGGTTAGCAAATGATATGTGGAATTTAACATAAAAAATTTATCAACTTTGTTACCTTAAAAGATTGTGTTTATAACATCAAGTAATATGCTTGGACTAGTCAACGGTTCTAATATTAACAGCACTTAGAAAGAGACAATGAAAAAGAAGAAATTGCAAATTTCAGTTGATAGTCTATTCACAGACTAGGTGAAGCTTGCAAACAATTAACTCTCACCCCTATCCTCATAAGTCGGAAAGCCTTATGCACCAAGGTTTATCCTTTAGTTTATCTACAGACTGATTTTTATATAATTATATCTTTTCAGCACGACTTTGGTTAGAGATACTACATTTGTATTAGATTCCATCTCTCAAAATAAGGGAAAAGGAAGACTAAGACAGAAAAAAGAAGTCAACTAACAAAAAATAACTAACGCCATCGAGGAGTATATTTGAGGCCTTGAAATCTCTGTATATGACTTGCTTTTCAGAAGTTTGCAAGAAAGCCAAGCCCCGAGCTGCACCAATAGCTATTTTAATTCGGGTGGTCCAAGAAAGTGGTTCTATGTTAGGATCTCCTGCTTAGAAACAACCAAGAAAACGAATCAAAACTCAAATCCATGACCAGGAACTTTCTTTTCCACATTTTAATTGTCTTTAGTTCATACTTTTGAAGAGATGATTCTCCAAGCTTCCCCTCGGCATGAACTCATACACAAGAAGAAGCTTGCCATCGTCCCAACAGTAACCCAATAATTTGACCAGGTTGGGTTGAGAAAGCCTTCCCAAAAGGTTGACTTCTGTCTGCATTGTCAAATAACAGAAAAACATTAAAAAAAATCAGATAGCTCATTTGTAAAAAGTGTAGGATTTATCACATGGGTATTCTGATTTTGCTAATGATTACACTATAAGATTAAATGCAGGATGAAAACTGAAAGAAATCACAACATGATAGAATGATACACATTTAGCCAAAGAATATCATTACAAATGAGCTTGTTCTTTAGAGCAGAACAAGTTCATCTGATTTTTTCAGCATTGTCAAGAGAACTTTTTTACTATTCATTTCTAAAATACACTTCAACATATATCCTGGTTCACTTCTGACTTGAAAGAAGAAAACCACCACACGGACATACTCAAAGCAAACTGATAGACCCCTTTACTGATGTATATGCAATGGGATATGAAGTAGAGGGATAAACACAAGGGGCTGAGAAGGATAACATAGGAAATAAATAGAATACTCAAAGTCTTTAAAGTCCAAGAAACAGTCTCTTTGCAAATATGCAAAGGTAAGACTGCGTACAAGAATTGGCCTCACCCTTACCCTTGTTAGTCAATATTTAATGGGGAGTGATTTTAATAAGTCTTTAAGTTCAGAGCATAGCTGAATGCCGAGCTGGCAAAGAATTCTGTTAGGGAGAAATGAGAATATAAGAGAAAAGGATAGGTAGAACATGCAAGGTATGAATTAAGTAGAAGGGTTAGGAAGGGCATAGAGGTTTAGAGTTGATAGCCCTATAGAGTTTTCTTTTCAATTTTAAGTTTCTGCATTCTCCAAATTGCTGTTTTTGCATTTCAATTTGTTGTCTTTGTGTTGCTGTTAGGAGCCAGTCTCCAATGTTTTTCATAAGCAATTGTGTTAAGCTACATTCCCACAAGTATAATTACTTCAAAAATAGTCTACTTCGAGAAATGACTCAGAACATGTAATTTTTTTGTTTTCCTTATTTAAAGAAAAGGTCAAGGGAACCACAGACAGCCAAAACAGTTTTAAATTTTAAAAGTGAAAGTATCTTGAGTCATTCATTCAATAGTGTGGGAATTAAGGCAACTTGTTTTAAAAACCAATCTTCATTTATGGACAACCAATGGTTGCACGAAGGACAAGTCATTTGAGTGGGTCCCAAATACATCGTCCTACTATATTCAATGACCATAGATTCACTTGAAAAGGGTAATCAGAAAAATATTATTAATTGTGTAAATAATCTGTACAAAGAGGTCTCTATTTATAGAGAATGAAAACCCTAATTCTTGACCTAATACTTGATCTAATGGGCTTGGCCCAATACAACAAATAATAATAATTAAATAACCAATATTTACAACACTCCCCCTCAAGCTGAAGAATAGGTATTTATCATTCTCAACTTGCTAGTAAGTTCTTGAAATCTGTATGAAGGAAGTCCCTTTGTCAATAGATCAGCCAATTGACGCCCAGTGGGAATGTATGGAGTGATAATCATCCCACTATCAAGTTTCTCTTTGATGAAATGACGGTCGACCCCAATATGTTTAGTCCGATCATGTTGAACTGGATTATGAGCTATACAAATAACGGACTTATTATCACATAGCAGCTTCATAGGTCCCTCACATTTTATTTTGAGATCATCAAGTACAATTTTCAGCCACAATAACTCACAAATGCCTTGAGCCATAACTCGAAATTCAGCTTCTGCACTTGATCTGGCGACCACATCTTGTTTCTTACTTCTCCATGTCACCAAGTTACCGCAAAGAAACATGCAGTAACCAGTGGTAGAACGACGGTCAGTCACGGATCCAGCATAATCAGCATCAGTGTAAACTTCTAAAGAGAGATTGCCATCACGTCGGAATAACAATCCCTTACTAGGAGTAGCTTTAAGATACTGAAGAATTCTCTCTACTGCCTGAATGTGTTTCTGATGAAGACCAACAGCAATTAACAGATATTCAATGAAAAAGGAAAAGCCAAGTTCAGATTTATACACGAATTCCTGTAATATACGTATCAATTAAGGGAAATGATAAGTCTCAAGACACTGGTATTTACTTCTACAGAGGTAAATTGGCTAACAATGCCAATTGATCTCCTCTTTTCAACAGAAATGCAAAACAACAATGGAAATTAAATGCTGAATGAGAAAGATAGTTGTGAAGCAGTTAGAGAGGCTCCACTCTCTCCCAAGGTGCCAATTCCACTTTCTAAATTGAAGATATCCATTCCTTCTGCTTTTCCATGCTATATATTTGTCCCTCCTCCACGTTCTCTTGCGTCCCCTTCTTCTGTTGTAACCAACTTGCTGAGTCAGCAACAGCATTGTCAGCACATGAATCCTTGCTATTTGGGCTTGGGCCAGCAGCCCAAATTCTTCTATGTTTGTCTCTTTTGTACACCTTATTGGGTTTAGAGTGGTTTGTATCAATACTCCCCCCCAATTTAAGCACCTTGTCCTCAAGGTGGAAGTGAGGGAATTGTTTATTGATGACATCAAAGGATTCCCAAGTATTTTCGAAATCAGGTAGTTGGTGCCACTTGAGAAGAACTTGGAGATCCCCTCTGTTGTTAGTACGCCATTGGACCACTTGTTCCGGTTCCACCAACAATTCCCAGTTTTCGGACAGCATTGGGGGTAGTGGTTGGGCATGTGGCATTGGGGTGGTAGCCTTCTTAAGTAATGAGACGTGAAAAACCGGGTGGACTTGGCAAGAGGTAGGTAGTTGAAGCTTGTATGCAATTTCCCCAAACTTCTCCAAAACCTCAAAAGGGCCGTAGAATCGAGGACTCAATTTCTCATTAACACGTTGAGCGATGGTTTTAAGTCTATAAGGTTGCAACCTTAAGTAAAGCAAGTCTCCAGGGGCAAATTGGACATCCCTCCTATGCTGGTTAGCATGCCTTGTCATACGATCTTGTGCTTGGATCAGATTATGCTTCAAATCTAACAAAATCTGATCGCGGAAGGCTAGGGAATGAGAGAGGGCATCTACTGCAGAAGTAAAATTTTCCCCCTTAAGAAGATGGGGAGGGTCTCGGCCATACAATGCTCTAAAAGGAGTCATTCCTGTAGCATCCTTATAGGTAGTGTTGTACCAAAACTCAGCCCAAGGTACCCATTTGAGCCATTGTTTTGGCTTTGGGCTGCAAAAGCAGCGCAGATAGACTTCAAGGCACCTATTCACCACTTCGGTTTGACCACTGGTTTGCGGATGATAAGCCGTGCTATAATGTAGTTTGGTACCGGCGCTTTTGAACAATTCCGTCCAAAAAGAGCTCATAAAGATTCTGTCCCGATCGGAAACAATGGTTGATGGGAAACCATGAAGCCTTACAATCTCTTTAATAAAGAGCTCGGCCACGTCCCTTGCTGTATAGGGATGTTTGATAGGCAAAAAATGAGCATACTTAGTGAGGCGATCAACAACAACTAGGACTGTATCAAATCCCATAACTTTGGGCAACCCTCCTATAAAATCCATGGAGATATCATTCCACACCTTGTCAGGGATGGGCAAGGGCTGTATTAGTCCCGCGGGAGTTAAGTTTTGGGCTTTGTTTTGCTGACACACTACACAAGCAGCAACGTAATCTCTGACATTTCTCTTCATTCCCTCCCAATAAACCAATCCCGCCAGCCTCTTATAAGTTCTAAAGTACCCAGAGTGTCCCCCAAAGCTGGAGTCATGGAACTCATAGAGTAAATTAGAGATAAACTTGGAACTTTTAGATAAGACTAACCTGTCATTGTAATACAATCTGCCCCCCTTTAATTTGAACCCTTGGTGGGCCTCATTACCCACCAACAAGTCCTGTATTATCTGCCTCATCTTGTTATCCTCATGTAGCTCCAACTCTAACTCCTCCAATGCTGGCAGCTGTAACTTGGTGATACTACACAACTGCATTTGTCGAGAGAGAGCGTCAGCAACAACGTTTTCCTTGCCCGGATAGTATTGGATCTCAAAATCAAATCCTAACAACTTCACTGCCCATTTTTGTTGATCCTCATTTAACACTTTTTGGTCGGTAAGGAACTTCAGACTTTTCTGATCAGATTTGATAATAAAATGCCTGCCCATCAAGTAATGTTTCCACTTTTGTACTGCGAAAACGATAGCCATAAGTTCTTTTTCGTAGACGGACTTGCTTTGGGCCCTAGGGGAGAAACCTTGGCTCAAAAACGCAATAGGCCTACTATGTTGCATCAAGACAGCACCAATCCCCTTACCAGAGGCGTCGGTAACAACTGTGAAAGGTTGAGAAAAGTCTGGTAAAGCTAGAACAGGTACATCACACATCTTCCCCTTTAATAATTCGAAGCTGCGTTCTGCCTCAACATTCCATTTGAACGCGTCTTTCTTAAGCAAGTCAGTCAAAGGCTTTGCAATCTTACCATAATCTTGCACAAACCTTCTATAATACCCGGTAAGGCCTAGAAATCCTCTCAAGCCCTTTACATCCCTAGGTACTGGCCACCCTTTCATAGCTTGGACCTTCCCTGGATCAGCACTAACTCCCTCGGCTGAAATAATATGCCCCAGGTATTCCATATGACTTTTACCAAAGCTACATTTTTTTTTGTTGCAAACCAGGGAATTGGACTTCAATGCTTGGAACACTTGACGCAAATGCCCCAGGTGCTCGGAGTGACTCTTGCTGTAAATCATAATATCATCAAAAAATACCAGAGCAAACCTTCGTAAAAAAGGCCGTAAAACTTCATTCATGAGGGCCTGAAATGAAGACGGCGCATTCGTTAAACCAAAGGGCATTACCAAGTATTCGTAATGCCCTTGGTGCGTTCGAAATGCTGTCTTAGGTATGTCTTCTTCACGCATCCGAATCTGATGAAAACCGGACTTCAAATCAAGCTTAGAAAAAATGATTGAGCCCCCTAGTTCATCCAGCAACTCATCCACGATGGGAATGGGGAATTTGTCAGGAACAATCAGCTTATTCAAAGCCCTGTAGTCAACACAAACCCTCCAACTCCCATCTTTTTTCTTAACTAGGATCATGGGGCTAGAATAGGGACTTGTGCTGTGCCTAATCAGACCATCATTGTGCAATTCAGCCACTAATTTCTCTATTTCAGATTTTTGGTAATGGGGATACCTGTAAGGCCGTATATTTGGTACTTCACTCCCTGGCTTCAAATTGATGGCATGGTCTTGGTCTCTCCTCGGTGGTAGTCCTTTTGGTTTCTGGAACAAGACAGCGAACTCAACTAACAGATCGTCCAGTTCAACCCACTGGGTGTCGTCTCCCACACTTGATTCTGTTTCGGATCTCAAGAAAAAACCTTGAGCCTGATCTTGAAGGGCTTTGACAATGGACTTCAAAGAGACCACTGAGCGAGATAAGGATGGATCACCTTTTACCACCACCTCTCTGTCCTCTCGCATGAATTTCAGTGTCAGATCCTTGAAGTTAGCCTTAATCTCCCCTAGCTGAGTCAACCATTCTAAACCCAGAACGACATCAGCCCCCCCTAGGTCGAAGACATATAGATCCTGAGTCACCTCAGTCCCTTGAAGCAGAATACGCACCTCCTTACACACGCCTTGGCAAGAAACCTTGTGGCCGTCCCCTACCACAACGTCATAGATTTGGGTTTCTGTAACAGGAAGCCTTAAACTCTGAGCCACTTCCCTCCAAATAAAATTGCTCGAAGCCCCGCAGTCTACCATCACTATGATCTTCGACCCCAAAACCTCTCCCCAAACCTTGAGTGTTTGGCTGGAGGTTAGGCCCAACAGGCTTTGCATCGAGAGCTGATGAAGTGTGCCTTCCTCCTTCTCAGTCGGCTCCTCCTCTTCAGGCGTAACCGTGGCGGTTGGCTGCTCCTCTTCCCGTTCGTCATCTTCGTCGTCAACTATCAAGACATTTAGTTGCTTGAACGGACATCTATGATTCGGGTTCCACCGCCCATTGCATTTGAAGCATAGGCCCTTCTGTTGTCGGTCCCTCATCTCCGCCTGTGAAAGACGGCGGTTGTCGCTCGCCTGGCTCTCAGCACATGAATCCTTGCTATTTGGGCTTGGGCCAGCAGCCCAAATTCTTCTATGTTTGTCTCTTTTGTACACCTTATTGGGTTTAGAGTGGTTTGTATCAGTTTCTCCTTTGGATCGCGCATAAATTGACTGACAACACTAACAGCATAAGCTAGGTCTGGTCTGGTATGAGCCAGATATATCAATTTCCCAACTAGCCGTTGATATTGTCCTTTATCAACTGGAGGACTCTCCTCTTCATAGCCTATCTTGTGATTCTGCTCAATAGGAGTATTATAGGGTTTACACCCAAGCTTTCCTGCTTCTTTGAGAAGATCAAGAACATATTTCCTCTGACTGATAAAAATTCCTTTCCTTGAATGAGCTACTTCTATCCCGAGGAAATATCTCAGTTTCCCAAGGTCTTTGACTTCAAACTCAAAGGCAAGCCGTGTTTGCAGAATCTGTCTCTCCACAAAATCATCACCTGTGCTAATAATATCATCAACATATACAAGGAGCACAGTAAGCTTCCCATTATGGGAGTGCTTGAAGAAAAGAGTGTGATCTCCTTGACTCTGTCTGTATCGTAAGGTCATCATAACCTTAGTAAACCTTCCAAACCAGGCACGAGGTGACTGCTTCAATCCATACAAGGCCTTTTTTAATCTACAAACTTTATTTTCTCCCTTCACAGAATCAAAACCAGGCGGGATTTCCATGTAGACTTCTTCTAACTCACTATTGAGGAAAGCATTTTTCACATTAAATTGATTTTTATCCCAATTGTAATGGGCAGCAAGGGATAACAAGACTCTCACGGTATTCATCTTTGCAACTGGAGCAAAGGTTTCTTCATAATCAATGCCATAGGTTTGAGTTTAACCTTTGGCAACTAATCGAGCCTTGTATCTCTCAAGAGTTCCATCAGAATTATATTTCAGGGCATAAACCCATCTCCACCCTACTACTTTCTTTCCGTTAGGTCTATCAATAACCTCCCATGTTTTATTTTTCTCCAACGCATTCATCTCCTCTTGCATGGCTTGAGCCCAATTCCCATCTTTCAAGGCTTCATGTACTGATTTTGGGATTGCAATAGAGTCTAGTGCTGAAACAAAGCTTTTGTGTTGCACAGAAAGATTAGCAGAGGAAACAAAATGGGAGATAGGGTATTAAGTACAAGAGGAACAGGAGGAACAAGATTTCTTAGGACAAGATTTTTTTCCTTTTCTAAGAGCAATGGATAAATCATCAGAATCAGTAGTAATGGGTAAGTCATCAGAAGTATTTAACATCATGATCAGAAATATGAGATTCAGGACTTACCAGTGGTTCAGACGATTGAGGTTGCTGCTGAGGCAATGTGGGTTGTTTCCTTCTTTGATATAGCAACTCAGGTGTCATAATCTTCCGTATCTCTGGTGTAATTGATGTATCAGTCAAAGGAGGATCACTCACAGGAGGAACAGGAACAAGAGGAGGAGACACTGACATAGGTAAAGGAGTAGACACTGAAGATTCAAACTCAAAGAAGGGAGATGATGAGTTTTCTGGTGAAGTATTCTCCCCCTGAAGATGAGGACCTTGAAAAAAGGACTCAGATTCCTGAAATGTAACATCCATAGAAATAAAAAATTTCCTACTACCAGGGTGATAGCACTTGTAGCCCTTCTTATCAGGAACATAACCAAGAAAGACACATTTAGAAGGACCCAAACATCAGAATGAATAAGATCAAAAGGTTCAACACTCTTAGTAATACTAGAAGGAAAAGACACACGATGATGCTTAGCAAACTCATAAACATCACAATGAAAAGACTCAACAGACTTAGACAAAAACAATGACGGAAATAAGGACTTGAGTAAACTAAATGGAGGATGTCCCAAGCGCTTATGATGAAGCCAAATCAAAGAATCAGCAGTTGATTGACCATGAGACATCAAGATGTTATCTGTTACTTTATTTGCCGGAGATTGTGACACCAGATAGTACAGCCCACCTTGCTCTTCAGCACTACCAATTGTCTTTCCCGTGGCGAGATCCTGAAAAACACAATGGGTAGGGAAGAAAGTTACAGTACAATTCAAATCTTTTGTAATTTTATGAATAGAAAGAAGATTCGTGGAGAGTTTAGGAACATGAAGAGCATCTTTAAGATGTAAGGACTGCTGTAAGTTTATGTCACCAGAACCCGCAACTGATGTATGTGAGCCATCAGCTACGGCTATTATATGAGTTCCAATGGTAGGATGATAAGAAGTAAAGAGATCAGCGCAACAAGCCATATGATCAGTAGCACCAAAATCAACAACCCAAGAATGTTTAAAATCATTACATGAAGAAAGGAAAGAATAAGTTTTGGAGCTCATACCAGTCATAGTCAAAGCACTAGTATCAGATGGCTTACTCAGAGAATCAAGGATGGTTCGGAGCCCTTCCAACTCATGTGGACGAAATGCAGGTTGGGTTTCATTAGGTGCAGGAGTTATTTCAGAGGAAGTAAAATGCGCTTGACCACGCATCCTTGCCATCTTTTCTAAGACAGTTTGCTTTCCATGGAGGCGAAAGCATAGATCCTTGATATGACCTGTTCTTTTACAATAGGAACACCATCGATCATCTCTCTTAGGTCTAGAAGATGCACCATCAGAAAACTTTGTAAAGGAACTCCTTCGAGAAGAGGCCATACTGCACAAAAATGGTCAAAGGATAACACAAAGAAGCCAAAAAATACCAAACGACGTCTGATCTGAGAGGAAAGCACAGATCCAGAAAGAGGATGAAGAGACGATCAGAACGCTTTTGGCCGGAGCTGGAAATAGTGAGCCACGCGCCTCCACGTGTCGGTGGAGGTGTCTGCGAGTGAGCCTCACTCGCCGGGAGTGTGGCGACGCGTGAGAGCGCGTGCGGTGGCTTTCCGGGCTGAGATTTCTACGGCGAGGTCTTCCAACGGTCTCGAACCTATCTGTGGCCGGTCGAAGTTGAAAGGTCGCCGGAAAAGTGTCAAAATCGCGATGAACAGTAGCGGCCTTGTGTTGTTTTGGGGAGATCCGATCGTCAAAACACATCCATAAGCTAATAGATCAGAGAAAAAGGATTTGAAAACAGGTCCTCTTGGTCCAAAAGGTCCACCGGAAAATTTTCCGGTGCTGGCTAATGGCGGCGAGAGGCTGTGAAAGAAGGTTTCTGTTTTAACGGAGGTAATTGCGGAAGCAGAGCCTCAGAATCAAGAGATCTGATACCAACTTGAAAAGGGTAATCAGAAAAATATTATTAATTGTGTAAATAATATGTACAAAGAGGTCTCTATTTGTAGAGAATGAAAACCCTAATTCTTGACCTAATACTTAACCTAATGGGCTTGGCCCAATACAACACATAATAATAATTAAATAACTAATATTTACAACAGATTCCTTGTGGAATAAGAAATCCATACCATCAATCACAGCCGCGACTCCATTTTGCACAATCATGATTCCCACCATATTAATTAACACCTCGATTCTAAATTATTTTTCAAAACCCATTACTGGTATTGAAAATTAGAGAAATCCATGGCATCAAAAACAGCTGTGTTGTGGTTCCACATTGCACAATATTAATTAATGGCAATCATATTAATTAGAAAATCTTTTTCAAAAGAGATTTCAACCACAAAAACAAAAAAATAAAAAATAAAAAAGAGTACCACACAAAGTAAAAGAGATGAAATTCAACTAACCTGCCACTCTTGAAATCCTTGCGTGCTTTCTTGGTTCAATTTTTTGATGGCAACAACCATCCCAGAGTCTGCTCTTGCAGGTGTGAGAGTCTTCTCATCTAACCAACCCTTGTAAACTTTGCCAAAACCACCTTCACCAAGCAATGTATCAGATTTGAAATTCTTTGTTGCAGATTCCAAGTCCCCAAAACTGAACACCTTCAAGTTTGGCCTTTCAAGAATCTGGCCACCTGGGGAAGGAAGAGGAACAGATACATCACCATCAAAGCTTCCACTTGTAATCTCCGAAAATTGACTCTTCTCGGCGCTGCTTGTCGTGGCAGTGGTGGCAGAGGACCCCACGTTCTTGCTGTCAGTGCTCGCTGAACCTACAAACAGTGAAACCCAACAACAGTTACGGAAAATTCAGGGGAAAAAAACTTCGACCCAGTAGAATTAGAGCAAAACGGGAACGACCCATGTTGAATTTTGGAGTGAATTTTGAAGGGGAAGTACGAGATTGTGGAAAAGTTGAAGACTTGCCTGAATACTGAGGGCGGTTGAGGGAAGAAGTGTTTAGTTCAGAGCGAGAGGGAGAAGAAAAGCAGAGACCCATGTGAACCTCTGTTCCTTGTGTTGCTTTGCTTGGCACTTGGCCAATGAAACTGGAGAAGAAACAATGGCTATTTTGATGGTTGAACCAGTAAGAGAAGACTGTCACATATAGAGAGAGAGAAGTCTTTGTTTAGTTATATTTTCTTGACCTGGTTTGATTTTCCTAGTTCAACATTATGTCTATTGTTTTTATAGCAACTTTAATATGAAGAAATTCATAGGACAACGTGACATTCACATATGTACAGAACTGAGCAAATAGGTAAGAAATGTGAGTTTTTTTATTGAGATAGAGATAAGAGATTACCTTAAAATATTCAACAACAACCACAAAAAACGGAAATATAGAAGTTTTTTTTTTTTTTTTGACAGCAAGAAAGATGGAATTTTAAAAGGGAATAATGATCCATCTAGTACTATTAAAAGAGTAAAGCTTAACGAGAGAGTTTATATAAGAGACAGAGAGAGTTTAAAAAGTGAAACAAAAGAGGGAAATATTTTTCATGAACTAAAGACATATTAAAAAGAACATTTACCATTTTCTATTAGTTTTTTTTAACTACTTAAAGGGAAAAGGAGTAATACATGTTTTTCAATATAATAGATTACGTTTTCCATTTATTAATTTTATAATTTTACTCTTTAGTTAATACGCTAAAGATGCTCATTAACCAATTTCTTTATTTATTTTTTTAGTTTTTGTTATTTCTCTTCAACTATAAAATAAAAATGAAAATATATTTAATATATTGAAAGCATAAAAAGTATTCAATACTTTTATTTAAAAAATAAGAATAATATTAAAAGTAATTAAGAGGATTAGTTATTATTCTCTTTTGCCATTTGAGCAAAGTGATACTAAACATGTGTTTTCGGAGCTAAAATAGAACAGTCAAGTGATGAGAATTTCTTGTAATAGTAATATTATTTATTATTTATTATAATAAATGCAACAAGTCAGATGTAAAATAGAACTACTATTTTACAACTCATTGTTCGGCCACCATATTAACACCGGCTACATTACAAGTCAACGACCGCGTAAGGAGAGTTTTGGTCGTACATACATACCTCCCCTTCAAATAACTATTGCGTGCGTGCTTTCCAAGAAGGATACATGAAATTGGGGCATATTAACCGATGTAGATAGAATTAAAAATAAAAATAAAAATAAGATAAAATGTTTCGAGTTTCGACAATGTGGATGCGAGGAACAAGACACTCACACGGAATGCGATGGAAAGGCGTTTGCACTGATCGATGACCTCAGAGGCTTAGGCCCATTTTGAAGGACAAGACACTCGGAAGCATTTATTGGGGATGTGATAGAGGGGAAATTTTTTTATAAGAATCATGATTTTCATGAATATATTGAGAACAATACTAACTCAACTTGATTTCACGTTAGTAAAGTAGAGGAGTTGCAGGCCATCTGGTGCGATCTGGTTGAATCCTGTTATACAAATTGACGGCACCACTCGCGTTAAATAAATTGACGTCCTATAATTGCGCCCCACAAAATGATGACATCAATATCATCCACTAAACAAATGCCACGTGTCAAATATATTAATGGCTCTTTTTCCTTATACTCACAGCAACATATTCTCCCTTTGCATTTTCATTTTTGCACACTCTCTTCCTAAAAATTTCTTGTAAGGGTTCACATCTGTAACATAATAGGAAGTAGGAGAAAAATGTGAAGAGATAAGAAATATAGAGAGAGAAGAGAGAAGATTGTCCAACTTTTCCATATTTTCTATTTCTGTCCTCATTGGCTATATATAATCGTATCACTTACATTATTCCTATTTCTATTTTCTTAATTTGATTATAACATTTGTTAACACTATAATGTGGCTCAACTATTGAAAATAGTCCATCAAGTAATTGGGCTGCTTCTTAATTCTAACGGGCATATTCTCCTTCGGCCCAGCTAAGTGAGTTGTAACATTTCTCCTCTCAAAGTTTTCTCTTCCTTCTCTCTAATTTCCTCTCCCTCTCTCTCTAAAAGGTTGCCTCTCTTATTCTCTGTGTTTCTACCTCCCGTTCGTGCAGCTGCCCAGGTACACCAACAATGTTTAATTTATTTTAATTGTCTTTTAAGTTTTTTTTTATTTAATTTAGTTATTAGTTATTACATTATTTGATAGGAATAAAAACCCTATTGTAGAATATAATAAAAACCAAGGTTGAATTTTCTTTTAATAAGTTGCTAGTGTACAATGTATTTTTAATTAAATAGTAATTATACCCAAGATAGATTACCAAAAAAAAAAAAGTATACCCAAGATAGAAATCATATTATAAAGTAGTAATTATATTAGTAAATATTAATAATTATAATTAGTATATAATTAATTTTTTAATTAAATATTAAATATAAATTAGGGTACCATAGTATAAAAATTTAGTTAGGTAATTATTAGTAATGCAATAGTTAAATAATAATTTTAATTAGTGTTTTTAAGATAATTATAATTAAAGAAAGCCTAGGTGCAGATGCTCACATGCAGAGTATGTGGAGGGTAGTGACACATATACTTGCTTTCCACATAGTCAAGATGCACTCGCCTGATCGCTGCATGCAGCAATTTGGCATGCAACAACACATCCCTGGACCTGCTGGATAACTGCGTGGTGCACATGATCTTACTCTACGTGGTAAGATGACCATGAATTGGGAGGTAAAGATGGACCCGCACATTCAGTTGTGGAATACCAGACATCTGCGCATTGAGACTACAGATCCCAGGGAGGGGACTATGTCCCCGAATTCCGAGTACATGACATGGTTCTTTACTCAAACTAGATGGTTCATTACTCAGTAGGTCGCGAAGATTGGCCATGTTGTACATACCGATCTTTATTTTGTCACACAACTATGTATGCACATTACCATAGGTTTCTTTTATGATATGTTTAAGTTGTATTTTATTCCTGCAGATTGATAGGGTAGAGGCGATGTGGTGGATGTATACTCTGTAGTTCGATGCTCATTGCGACAGTGATCAGGTCAAAGTGGTTTGTGACCAGTTACTACGATCTGTTAGAGAGTTTGAACGGGTCACCGAGCCAGGTCAATGTCCCAGATCCTGCATTAGAGGTACCGCCACATCGAGCGAGGGACATGGAAGATGACGATTGCGCATTGATCAGCAGGCACTTGATCTACCTACTATTAGTCCACGCGGTGGAGGAATGTGTAGACCATCCATGTGGCCTATTATGGCATTCACTCCTATTCAGTGGTTCCTTGCACAGATGTCGCAACAAGCACCTCCCCATATGCCTATACATATTACTTCATATATCCCTATCCGGATTCCTGTGTAGGTTCACCAAGATGTCCCTATGCAGTTGCCTCCCCAGATGCCTATACACACACAGCCAGAGACGTCCTATAGGTGTGAGTCACAGGTGCCTCCACACACAGAGACACATTACCATTCTTCCTATTAGTGGATAGGATCACTGTTTGACCAGGGCACGACTTCACAAAGTCCATAACTCCTACTGTTCAATTCGTACCAGTCTGCATATGGATTTTCTGCATTCACTATATATCAGGCTGGATAGTCAAGTAGTGTTGGTGCAAGCAATAGAGCTACTTGTCATAGTGGGTACATTCCAGGCGAGTTGTCCCAATTCACTCATGATCAGTCTCAGTCAGCACATGTTTCACAAGATGGTGGAGGTGACCATTTTTTAGTAATAACGGAACAATTAGATCTTCAGAAACAAAAAAGAAGCAGATCTATTCTATACCCAATAAGTAACAATACACAATGGTGGTGGGGAGGGGGAGTTGACCCTATTTTATATGAGTGTTTATATTAATGTTTATATGAGTGGGTGCAGACAAACTTTTTTATAGCATCGCTCGAAGGACCTACTAGGAAGAACTTTCCTTTGCTCATTTAGTATTCTTTTTTTTCTTTATGATTTCTAATCTAAATAAAATTAGGAGAAAGACAATTCTTTTTTAAGACAATAAACTCATTCTTACGTTTCCACACCAAAGTGAGATTTATGGCTTCATTCTTTTATCTAGTTAATGCCCATTGGTGTTCCAAAAGTGCCCTTTCGAAGTCCTGTAGAGGAAGATGCATCTTGGGTTGACATATAGTGCGACTTGTCAGATATATTGGGTCATATGGGATTTCCCCATTCTCTCACCCGATTGAGATATGGTGGAGGTGACCACAATGATGACTTTCTACGGGCAGCTACGGAGGAATTTGAGGTGAGACACGTTCGTGACGCACAGCGAGGAGCTGGTGTAATCCGTAGGAACCCTGAGCATGATGCACGTTCGCGACCCTGTCCTGCATATACCCCACCATCGTAGCTTTTGCATCTATGTATTACTGTATATATGGATTGCTGTATTTATGTTCTCTTGGTATTGTGGATTATTGTATTTAATCATGGCTTTTACGGACTATTTGTTAGGGCTACTTGTATGGACTGTTTGTTATGTTGTCATTAGGGCGACTTGTATGGATTATTTCTTAGGTATTTGGAGTGGACTTTTCTTGATATCAGGTACACTAATAGATGGTGGGATATTTTCCCTGGATTGTCCTATTTTCAATTGTTATGCTATCCAATTTTTGACTGTTATGTTGTCCAAGTTTGGATAGTCAACAGATATTAAATAGAAATACATGGGATATTATATTAAAATACACAATACATTATAGATATGTTAATTTTAAACACGCCGAGTAGGATATGAATGCCTGTTATGTCCTGATAGTTTACATATACTGCATCTAGTACGACTAGAGTTAGGTTGGTCCTTGACCTCATCCATTTCATTACGAATGCATGTAGATTTAGGGTGACCTTGTACACACACTTTGAGACATCTGGGATAATCTTAGGTCCATGAACTATCGATATTCCTTCGTCGCTACCGATCAGTTCAAATGGTGAAGAGTAAACATGCTTAATATTGGTACTTTGCTTTCTTTTTTATTCACGGGCGAAACTATTTTGGATTCTATACGTACTTTGCTTTCCCTATTATTCTCAGGCCATGTAGTATGGTTCTTTTGTGTTTTTGTGTAAGTGGACTGGGTCCCGTCAATGTACATGACGACAATAGGTAATGAGTACCGTCATATTTGGTGACGCGATTAGCCATGTGGCATGAAGTTGTTTGACGCGATTAGTGCCGTCAACTTATGTGACAGATTCAACCAGATTGTGCCACATGGCTTGCAGCTTCTCCACTTTGCTGACGTAGAACCAAGTCGCATCAGTATTGTTGACGAGACTGAACGCGTCAAGTCAGGTGACGCGCTTGACTGCTCTAGTATGACAAAACTTTTCAGATGCGCTTTGAACAAGAGAAATTTTTGCAAAATGTTAGTAGTACAGTGCTTTTGTCCATGTCCTTCTTATATAGGACTCTATACAATATAGGACTTTATACATCAATAAAGGAGTAATTACATTTCAATATATTATTAGTGGAGTGGTTCAAAAATATATCAAAAGTCATAGGAAAGCCAAAGGTCATTGATATATTTTTTAAGAAAAAATACATTAATTTTTATCAAATGACTTTACACTTATTAATATTAGTAGAGCATACTAATACTCTTTTGATTTAAGAAATCACACACACTTCCCTTTGTTGTTTTTTAAGAAATTCTGTGTAAGATCCAAACATAAAATAAGGAATGTATCTATAATTCCTTAGAAAAATAAAGTTATTTGAGTGGAAGAATAACACTCAAAGTAAGATATGTTGGTGTAATTTTCAGATAAAAGGATATCAATGTAACAAGCGTTAATCTTCGCAAAGCTAATATTATTAGCCAATTTTAAATAGGTCAATGTCATGATGTATTTTGTATAGTTATTATCAAAGTTTATTGTTAACTCAATCATAACTTTTTCGTATGATGAATTGTTTTTAATTCACTTACTTTTTTTCATCAATTTAAATTAAATGAACTTAATTATAATATGAATTACAAACAACTAAACTTACTCGTAACTTAATTATTTTATTCAAATCTTTAGCTTATAAAATTAACATAGTAACATTGAATAATCAAATGAGTGAAAATTATTTATTTATAAATAATTATTAAATGACTTAAGCATTATGACCTGTACTTAATTATTTTTTTTTATGTTAATATGTTAATTTTGACTTGATTGGAGATTTATATTTTTTCTTGTGAAAACTTGATTGGAGATTTAGATTAGTCGAGATGTGTGTAAGTGTAACCTCATAGGCCAATGGAATGAAAAATATTTTCATAATAATTAATTTACAATTTTTTGTGTAACCAGGTATATTTTGGAGATATAAATTTGAAGCGACAAAATAAAATTAGTCCATCAACTATAATTTAATCATCTTTGCATAAAAAATAGGCATAAAAAAGTTATATAATATACTACTTAATGAATTTCAACACTTTTTTCATATGTAAACGTTAAACCATCAATACGGGAGACGGAATATGGTATTGTAAAAAACCTGTTCCTTATCATCATGACATCATTCTTCACATAATTTTGTATTTTTCAACCAAAAAGTAATTTTTTGTTATTATTATTTAAAATAATTAATTTCATATTCAATAGATCAATAAAAAAGCACTAAATTTTGGATAAGGAACATCTTTTGTTTTTTAAAAAAAGCACGATTTTTTTAAGTAAATAGATAAAATACATTTAATTTTTTAATATTGTAACAGACACTCTTAATTTTGGAAAATGTCATCGTATTTATGTCTATTAGGAATACTATTTTTTATCTTAAATGCATTGATTCTTAAAAAAAATAAGAAATATAACTATCAAGATTATTCTTAAAATCAGAGAGGATTTATTTGTTAAAAGCAAAAGTTAAGTTAACATATTTATAAAAATTAACTGATTTCGTGTCTCGATTTTGAGAGGGAATTAATTTTTGTTTTTGTGATAGAAAGAAATTAATTATTAGTAGCAATGGCCTGTCTCAAACAAATATCACATAAGAGTCGTCATTAAGAAAATGCACAAAATACAAACCGAACACTAATAATACGAAAATGTAGAAACCAAGGGACAAATTATTTCGTCGATTGACATTAAAGAATATCCCAACAGATGTATTCATATTTAAAGTATCCCAAATCCCAATCAAGAGGATTCTTTCATTATTGGGATGTGATAACTTCATTTTTGCCGGTTATATGGTTTATTTGATCTTTTATTTTTTTAAATGTGTCACTCATATCATTTAACCCAATATGGTTTTAAAGTATCATGTATATCCATTGCAGTTATAAAAATACGAGAAAAGATATACTTATAGCTTATTTTCATTTATAATCTCTTACAATCTTATTTTAACCATTGATTTCCATCAATCAAGGCTTATAATTTTTATAAATCAAATTTATTAATTTACCATAAATGATAATCGTTGATTGACAGAAATCAACAGTAAAAATATGATTGTAAGAGGTTATAAACGAAAATAGATTGTAAGTTTAATCTTCCTCTATAAATATATAACTTAATTTCCTTATAACTTTTTACTTATATACAGACGCACACACCCATACGAGCACACACACAGATATATAATACATTTATTTAAATGTATTATATAAGTGTTTAATTCATGATAAAAACAAATAATTATATTTATTTTACTTTTGGATTAAATTCATTAGATGATACATATTTAAATTTTATGGTCTTATGTTTTTATCGTAAAAATAAATTTAAGTCAAATATTATTATTTTATTTGATATAGTTAATTTTTTTACCTAGTAAATCTTTAATTTGTCTTCAATAATATTCTTAATTATAAATATTTTTTTTACACAACTAAAAAAAAGTAAGAAATTTTGGAAATAATTTCAAAATAAATATCATAATTATATAAAATAAAAGTTAAAAAAATAATTTTTTATATATTTATCTATTAGGATCTAAGTGTAATATCACGGGAAAATAATATTAATTTATAAAATAATAAATTAATAATAAAGTCAATATCTGAAATAAATGAGGCAGATACATCAATGACAAATAAGGAAATAAATGCACGGAACCCATATCCGAACCCAAAACTTCAACTATAAATAGAGGCCTAGCCTAACGAAACTAATTCGCTTCTCAATATTTCTCCTCTTCTCTCTTTCTCCTCTGCTATCTCTCCTAACCAAACCCAAATTATTCTCTTCCTTCTAGAAGTTTACGAAAACGGAGACCAGGTAATCTTAATCCCTCGATAGTTATAGGTTATATTTATATGTAATTTTATAGATGTAATCCTAATCCTTAGGAAATTTTAGGATGTTTTGATATGTTATATGTAATCTTTAGAGGGCGTTTGGTTCATGAGAAATTTTTTGTTATCAGGAAAATAAATTTGCTCCAAATATGATAGGAAGAATTTTTTGTAGGATAAGTTAAAAAAAGTGTTTGATAGGTCAAAATTTTTACGGGAAAATTAGATGAAATTTAATAATGCTATGTGTAAAATTTTATCACCGCAGAGAAAATTTTTTTTTCCATCTAATCCATGGCAAAATTTCACTGATGCTTCATGTGTTAAAAAACTAGACGGGAAAAAAATTTCTCCTACCTCTTTTAACTCTTCCTCCTACCAAGCATAGCCACATATTTTTCCTTACCCTATTTTCCCAGGCAACTTTTTTTTCCCTCCTACCAAACCCCCCTTAGGGGACTTTTGGTAGGAGATATTTTCGAGGATTATCGGGAAATTGAATTTTTCTAAATTTTTAATTTTCGGTAAACTGAATATTTATGAAAATTAAGATTCCCGAATAAAAAAAAATTCTCCTACTCCAAACGCCACCTTAGGATATTTACATTATTATTTTTTCTTTTATCTTTCTTTATAAATTAAATTAATCATGTAGCTCACTCACCTCTTGTAAGTGCTCTCTATTTGTAATTGTAAGTGCATCTGTATTATTATAATAATATTTTTTTACACAATTAAAAAAAGTAAGAAATTTTGGAAATAATTTCAAAATAAATATCTTTACATATTTTTTAAATTTAATCATTAATAATTAATTTTACTAAAAGCTTATTTGATAATATCATAATTATATAACATAAAAGTTAAATTTTTTTTTTAATATTTATCTATTAGGGTCTAAGTGTAATATCACGGGAAAATAATATTAATTTATAAAATAATAAATTAATAATAAAGTCAATATCTGAAATAAATGAGGTAGATACATCAATGACGAATAAGGAAATAAATGCATGGAACCCATATCCGAACCCAAAACTTCAACTATAAATAGAGGCCTAGCCTAAGCAAACCAATTCGCTTCTCAATATTTCTCCTCTTCTCTCTTTCTCCTCTGCTATCTCTCCTAACCAAACCCAAATTATTCTCTTCCTTCTAGAAGTTTATGAAAACGGAGACCAAGTAATCCTAATCCCTAGATAGTTATAGGTTATATTTATATGTAATTTGATAGATGCAATCCTAATCCTTAGGAAATTTTAGGATGTTTTGATATGTTACATGTAATCTTTAGGGGGCGTTTGGTACAGGAGAAATTTTTTGTTATCAGAAAAATAAATTTGCTCCAAATAGGATAAGAAATTTTTTTTGTAGGGTAAGTTAAAAAAAGTGTTTGGTAGGTCAAAAATTTTCCGGGAAAATTAGATGAAATTTAATAATGCTATGTGTAAAATTTTATCACCACAGAGAAAACTTTTTTTTCCATCTAATACATGGCAAAATTTCACTCATGCTTCATGTGTTAAAAAACTAGACGGGAAAATTTTTTTCTCCTACCTCTTTTAACTCTTCCTCCTACCAAACATAGCCACATATTTTTCCTTACCCTCTTTTCCCAGACAATTTTTTTCCCTCCTACCAAACCCTCCTTAGGGGACTTTTGGTAGGAGATATTTTCGAGGATTATCGGGAAATTGAATTTTTCTAACTTTTTAATTTTTGGTAAACTGAATATTTATGAAAATTGAGATTCCCGAATAAAAAAAATCTCTCCTATTCCAATCGCCCCCTTAGGATATTTACATTATTTTATTTTTTTTAACTTTCTTTAGAAATTAAATTAATCATGTAGCTCACTCACCACTTGTAAGTGCTCTCTATTTGTAATTGTAAGTGTGTCTGTATTATTATAATAATAATTTTTTACACAACTAAAAAAAGTAAGAATTTTTGGAAATAATTTCAAAATAAGTATCTTTACATATTTTTTAAATTTAATCAATAATAATTAATTTTATTAAAAGCATATTTGATAATATCGTAATTATAAAAAATAAAAGTAAAAAAAATAATTTTTTTTATATTTATCTATTAGGGTTTAATTGTAATATCACGGGAAAATAATATTAATTTATAATATAATAAATTAATAATAAAGTCAATATCTGAAATAAACGAGGGAGATATATCAATGACGAATAAGGAAATAAATGCACGGAACCCATATCCGAATCCAAAACTTCAACTATAAATAGAGGCCTAGCCTAACCAAACCAATTCGCTTCTCAATATTTCTCATCTTTTCTCTTTCTCCCGTGGTATCTCTGCTAACCAAACCCAAATTATTCTCTTCCTTCTAGAAGTTTACGAAAACGGAGAGCAGGTAATCCTAATCCTTAGATAGTTATAGGTTATATTTATATGTAATTTGATATATGTAATCCTAATCCTTAGGAAATTTTAGGATGTTTTGATATGTTATATGTAATCTTTAGGGGGCGTTTGGTACAGAAGAAATTTTTTGTTATCAGGAAAATAAATTTGTTCCAAATATGATAGGAAGAATTTTTTGTAGGGTAAGTTAAAAAAAATATTTGGTAGGTCAAAATTTTTCCGGGAGAATTAGATGAAATTTAATAATGCTATGTGTAAAATTTTATCACCGCAGAGAAAACTTTTTTTTTCTATCTAATCCATGGCAAAATTTCACCGATGCTTCATGTGTTAAAAAACTAGACGGGAAAAAATATTTTTCCTACCTCTTTTAACTCTTCCTCCATCCAAACAGAGTCACATATTTTTCCTTACCCTCTTTTCCTTGGCAATTTTTTCTTTTCCTCCTGCCAAACCCCCCTTAGGGGATTTTTGGTAGGAGATATTTTCGAGGATTATCGGGAAATTGAATTTTTCTAAATTTTTAATTTTTGGGTAAACTGAATGTTTTCATCATATTTATGAAAATTGAAATTCCCGAATAAAAAAATTTCTCCTATTCCAAACGCCCCCTTAGGGTATTTACATAATTATTTTTTTTTACCTTTCTTTAAAAATTAAATTAATCATTGTAAGGGCTCTCTATTTGTAATTGTAAGTGCGTCTGTATTATTATAATAATATTTTCTTACACAACTAAAAAAAGTAAGAAATTTTGGAAATAATTTCAAAATAAATATCTTTACCTATTTTATAAATTTAATCATTAATAATTAATTTTATTAAAAGCTTATTTGATAATATCATAATTATATAAAATAAAAGTTAAAAAAAATAATTTTTTTATATTTATCTATTAGGGTCTAAGTGTAATATCACGAGAAAATAATATTAATTTATAATATAATAAATTAATAATAAAGTCAATGTCTGAAATAAATGAGGCATATACATCAATGACGAATAAAGAAATAAATGCATGGAACCCATATCCGAACCCAAAACTTCAACTATAAATAGAGGGGTAGCCTAACCAAACCAATTCGCTTCTCAATATTACATTCAACCAAACCAATTCGCTTCTCAATATTTCTCATCTTTTCTCTTTCTCCCCTGCTATCTCTCCTAACCAAACTCAAATTATTCTCTTCCTTCTAGAAGTTTACGAAAACGGAGACAAGGTAATCCTAATCCCTAGATAGTTATAGGTTATATTTATATGTAATTTGATAGATGTAATCCTAATCCTTAGGAAATTTTAGGATGTTTTGATATGTTACATGTATTCTTTAGGGGGCTTTTGGTACATGAGAAATTTTTTGTAATTAGGAAAACAAATTTGCTCCAAATATGATGGGAAGAATTTTTTGTAGGGTAAGTTAAATTTTTTGTTATTAGGAAAATAAATTTGCTCCAAAAATTTTTCTCCTAACTCTTTTAACTCTTCCTCCTACCAAACATAGCCACATATTTTTCCTTACACTCTTTTCCCAGACAATTTTTTTTCCCTGCTACCAAACCCCCCTTAGGGGACTTTCGGTAGGAGATATTTTTGAAGATTATCGAGAAATTGAATTTTTCTAAATTTTTAATTTTCGGTAAACTGAATGTTTTCATCATATTTATGAAAATTAAGATTCACGAATAAAAAAAATTTCTCCTATTTCAAACACCCCTTTAGGGTATTTACATTATTATTATTATTTTTTACCTTTCTTTAGAAATTAAATTAATCATGTAGCTCACTGCTCTCTATTTGTAATTGTAAATGCATCTGTATTATTATAATAATAAAATGCACCCCAACCGCACCGAACGACACTTTCCATATCTACCTGCAAGCATCATCGACTTCCATCTCCCACTTAAAACTTAAAAGCATCATATTTTTTCACACAACCTTTGGCAAGGGATCATAATTTCTTGATGCTCATTTTGCTGGTTGCAATCAAATCAACTACCAAGTCAGTCATGGATTCTGATTCCAAAGACACTTCAGGTTCAGAATGCCCATAGAAGCACTTTACCATTGCCCACCTGCACTTGGAAAGGGTTAATATGATGTAAAACTAAACCAAGGAACACAGCCATACAATCAGTAATGAAGTTGTGTGTACTTCCCCCATCCACTAGGATTTGTACTTGTTTGCCCTTGATCGTGCCTGTAAGCCTAAAGGACCGTGAGCTACGATGGCCAAAGAGTGCGTTGAAGCTGATTTCAGGTGTCACTTCCGGTGTCACGTCAGGCAACGGATTTTCTGCCATCACCTGTAAGGATCCTGGGTCAGGATCATCATCATCACCTTCCAGATATAACAATGCTGGACGACCTTTGCATTTGTGTCCGAAAGTATATTTTTCATCACAATGATAGCAAAGATTTTTATCCCTTTTTCTGTTGCATTTCTAACGGGGATAACCGGCGGAAGGGAATTGCGGAAATGGGGTTGGTATGAAGGGATGAGGTAGGCTGTATGGAATTTACTGCTTTAGAAACAGGTGTCCAGGAACGGTTAAATTTTGGCTCATTAGCTTGGTCTTCAAAAACTCTGGCCAGGGAAAAGGCTTCATGATAATCCACAGGACGGAGGGTTAAAACAGAATGACGGATGGTTGTCTTAAGACCAGAGATAAAAATACTATGAAGTAATGTGGCAGACAAACCTGGGACCTTACTCACCAACTTCTCAAAAGAAGACTGGTAGTCCCGAACGGATCCCGTTTGTTGGATTTTCACCAACGCTCCAGCCGGATCGTCGAATTCGGAGGGACCAAAATGCCATAGCAACGTTGTGCAAAACATTTGCCAATCTAGCATTAAACCATTTTGATCCGCACCGTAGAACCAACTTGCGGCTGGTTCATCAAGATGAAAAGCAGCCAAGTTCAATCGATCTGGAATGGGGACCTAGTAAAAAGCAAAGTACCGCTCCACTGCTATGACCCAGGTGGTGGGGTCGCCTGAAGAAAAGTGAGGAAAATCCAATTTGACCTGTCTGGATCAGGAATTATCACCAGCAGGATTGGGTCTTGTCAACGGTCCGGAACCCAGTATTCCACGGTTCTGTTGTTGTAGGTCAATTAAATGGTTCAGATCTTGATGAAAGCGATTTTGAGATTCTTGAATCTGCTGCTGAGAGTCATGCAGCTGAGCTTGGGATTCCTGAAGATCCAAAAGCTGTTGCTCGCGGGTAAGTTCAGCCGTGTGAAACTGCTGTTCCAGCGCGTCGAGTCTTTGTTGTAACTCGTGCATCTGTGTGTTTTCAGCCATTAGGAGGGAGGAAGAGAGCGACGAAAGCACCAATTGTAAGGTAGTTAGATCTGGGTTTGAGTATAGAATTGAAATAAGGAGAGATAGAGAGAAAGAGAGGGAAGTTGTCAAACGATTTTTAGGATATTCTCATTCACGCCCCATCCGTGGGCTATATAGCTAAACTGTTACAATCCTCTTTCTTGATTTTCTGTTAATTTCTAATTACATAAAATAACAGGTAAAATACTAATTGGACTATGACGTGAATCGGCAAGTGTACCGAATCGCGCAAGTAATACAATGATAAGTCAAAGTTCGTATCCACAGAGAGTGTGTCTAAATCAATTAAAACTCTTCCTTTTAAGATTAAATTTTCAAAGATGTTTTTGACACGAATGTCAGGATTGTGTGGGAATTTGATTTGTAAAATTAAAAGACTTATTTTTGGTTCTTTTTGAAAAAGAAATGAAATAAGGGTTTAAATATGTGAGAAAAGCGCTGCAGTTAGAGAACACTCACCAATGATTCCCACCTTTTACTCTGGATTAAGTTAAATATTAATATATAAATCGTGAAATTAGATAATTATCAGATAAAGGTATCAATAGTTAATTCTCAATCCCTTGAGGAATTAACCCTTTGATCTCATATAGAACCCTAATTCCTTGAGGTGCCCTATATGAGATCAAGCATAAAGATCGATAATTAAAACATCTACAATATGAATCATGTCTATGTCTAGATCATATTCATACCGTCGTTCTATCCCCTTTCTGGATTAAAGACCTCAGATCCCTCTTGTTGGCCCTAATCCTCAGATTTATTATTACTTACTAGATTGATCGGATCTAATAATAACAATAACAATACGATCAGAATAGAACGAAATTCAAAAGATAAATATATCAATAAAAACTCAATCCATTGTATCAGGGGTTCACAAGGGTTCGTGACCCTAACTACAGCAAAGAGGTTCTAGCCAACCATTATCATGGCTAGAATCCAATATTCAATTGAAAACATAAACTAAAAGAACTACAGAAAGGTAGAAGAAGAGATCTCTCTCCAGAGCTTCCGCCTCCGAATGACCTCAGTTGTTCAGAATATCAGAAGTGCTTTCTAGGGTTGCCTCATGCCCTTTTTATAACCTGAGAACCCTCCTTTTCTCGCAACTGACAGCTGTCCATCTCAAACCCACGCTTGGAGCGCAGGATCCACGCTCCAAGCGTGGAGCTTCTGCCTCTTTTTGTCTTCTCCACGCTTCAAGCGTGGAGTTCCACGCTTGAAGCGTGGACTCACTGTCTTGAAGTCTTTTCCCACGCTTCAAGCGTGGGTTCCTACGCTTGGAGCGTGGGGCTTCTGTCTGATTTTTCTTCTAGCTCCTTTATTTGTCATTTTCCTCCTGTAAACATGAATAATCTGAGTGAAAGAGTGTCTGACAATTTTTATTCAATAATTTCACCACATATACACTTTTATACACAGTTTTAGATCTGATTTCCTGCTGTTTTTGATCTATAAAAGTATATATGCTGAGAGCATATCAAACAATTCCCAGATTTAAACATTGCTGTCCTCAGCAATAAACTGATTCAAACTTAGAAACATGTACAACGGTGTTTCAACACAATATCAACCAAACACTTGAAGAAATCATTATGTCATGCCTGACTGAATTCTGCAAGAATTCTGATTATGCCATTAATTCTCTGAAAAATCATGAATGTAATCTGAACATCCCTCACCAAGACAAACTATATCACTCACACTCTTGTGTTTTTTTTTGGGTATCAGACATACATAACCATCACAGCTGAAACACTGCCATAGGCTTGATCATATTCTCAAGATCCTTAAAATTGAAGGATTCAAACACATGCACTTAACTGATCAAAGGACTTTCAATGGTTTTAATTTGGCCTGGCTACAGGTAGGAATTTGTATGGAGAGTGGCTTCAAATGCTATGAGATTGATACTGAGAACAACACAATTTAGATAGGTTTAACTCATCAGTTTTGCTCCACTAACTTGCCCACAAAATTTCGGGAAGTCAATTCCTATGTTTGACCAATTTATTCACAATGCTTCAACCGCATGTTTTTCTTTTCCCTTTTCTTTCTCTTTTTTTTTTTTTCCTTTCCAATTTGCTTAGTGTAGTGGAGCTTACCTTAGATATTTTCTCTCTTTTTGAGAAAAATCAGTAGTTCAATCTCACTTAGGGTAAGTTCATCATGGATAGGCTAAGCAACATTTTGGTAATTACCAATGAATAGGTTCGGCTTAAAGGGATAACAATGGAAAAATTATTTATACAGGTGAGCTATATGGCCAGAGCTATCAAGAACAAATTGCCTTATCATATCAGTTAAAATGCATGCCTTGTAGAGAAACAAACCAAGTTCTAGAGTGTCAGTACAGTGAGGCCTCTCAGAAAAAAAATTACTGTATAGGCTCAAACCTCAAGGCTATGATTTCAGACTAGATTTTCACAGAGATATTAGGCATATCATCTATTCTAGCACATAATTTCAGACAGACGAACAATTCTAATCTCTACTCATGCCAAGTGATATCATGCCAAAATTTTCAAAGCTTAATGTACTTCCTAAGATGAACTCAATCATTTGTTTAGGGAAGCAACATCTAAATCTGAGATTATCAATAGGCATATTCCAAACAACAGGCATATTCCAAAAACAGGCATATTTGCTGAATTTTTAAAATTACTTAAACCAAGACAGATATTTAAAACTGAAAATGTAAATTGGTTCGAATATCTCCCCTGAAATGAAGTGTGGTTCCACAATTGCAGCTAAAGTGCAAGAACAGGTGGGCAAGGTCATCCACCATTCCCAGATTTTAGAAATTGCTGTCCCCAGCAATAACTAAGTTCAATCGATTAAGAACAGCTGCGCAATTAAAACACACATCATTAACAATATTATATCAGCAAAACAGTGAGAAATACCCTGAGATGTTCATATCCAAACAGTAAACTTGACCCTAACAAAATCCTATTGGTCATTTAAAACAAAACATGAAAATTAACAACGTCCGAGAAAAATAAAAAAAATAACAACAGCCAGTGATCACTCCTCCATGGTATACTGCTGGAAAGAGCTAGGAGGATCTGCTGGATCTATCCCCATCTTCAGGCACATGGCCTTCATCATAGCATGCATCTCGAGTATGATGGGAGAATCCTCATAGAGTGGCTGGCGAGCAGATGATGATGCTGCTGATGTCTGGGATGCTGGAGGTGCCTGAGGTACTGGCGGATCCTGTGGCTCTGGAGGGGGTATAGGATTGCCCTGGCTATTGAGAAGCCATGCTGCATGTTTTTCTGATTCCTTGTAATAACCTCCCAAGGCAATCTTTGTCATAGGCTTTTCAGCCTTTACATCCAATGGCTCATTAGCGGGAATTTCAACCCCAGCTCTAATACAAAGATGAGAGATTAAAGAGCTGTGAGCCAATAGATTATTGTCCTTGCTTTGGGTAATCATGTGGACAATCCTGTCAGATAGAATAGCAGCAATATTCAGATTTTTGTCCCCCATCAGCACATAATATAGAACAGCCCTCTCGACATTGACATCACTTTTGTTCGTAGAAGGAATAACTGTTGCATTCACAAAAGTGTGCCAGCTGATAGCCTCACCAGTAAGGCAGAGTCTAGTAAATTTTTCGGGTACATTAGTGAGACCCTGCCTAAACTTCCATTCAGAGAATGGACTGGTGATCTTTTCCCGAACTTCATCAGCAATGAGGGGCATTTCTTCCCGATAATACCCTTCTGACGGCTGCATCAAATTGAATAGTCGGACAAACTCACACTCAGCAGTAGGATCATATGAAGTTTGCAGAAATTCTTCAATTGTCGCAGCATCAAATGGTACTTCCTTCCCTCTCACCCAGCTCCTTCGGGTGGCATTGACAGTGTTCTTATCAGCATTGGCTAGAAATTCTCTGAGAATGCGCCCAGAACTGTCCTGTGGAAAGGTGACCAATGTCCTCCAGTGTCTCCTTTGAACTACCGAATAAATGTCATCAAAAAGTAGGAGATTCCCCAAATCGAACCCCCTCTCTTTGATTACATTTTTATTCAGCAGTTTAGTTTCATAAACGTCCTGCTTTTCAGCGGACAAAAATCTTCTGGGGTCAAAATTTGTGCGGGGTCTTTTCGCAGCAGATGACCCTTCGGTGTTCTTTTTCATTCTTTTCTCCTGAAACTCAGAAAAATTCCCAATACATGTGCATAACAAATATTATCAGCAGACAGATTCAGTTCATGACATCATTCACCTCAATTCCCAGATTTAATTTCAATCAAGCATTCAAATCAACAGTCCCAACTCATTAATCATGCGTATCAACAGTTCATCCAATTTTTCATGACTAATACCACCAACCTTCATGATTAACCCCCCACTTATACAAAAATTATTATGCTCATTTTCAGCCAAAAATATCACATGCCAAAAATTTACCTAACAGCCGTTAAACACATACCACATGCCAAAAATATCATACCTCTCCTATCCTCATAACCATCGTCAAGTAATGAGAAAAAAGGAAAAAGAAATGGTTACCTTGTCTCCAGCCATTTTGATCAAAATTTGAAATTTATGCAGAAAATTGATCCTTAATCCAAGTGAACGGTGGAGAAGAAGAACTGTGGTGGAGATGATGGCGGTGCACGGTGGTGAAGAGTGGCGGTGCGCGGTGGATGGCTAGATGGAAGAGGGAAGAGTGAGAGAAAGAAGAATGAGGGAAGATGAACAATGGAGAGGGAAAGGGAAAGAGTGAGGGAGAAAGAGGGTATGGTGGTGGTGAGGAGTGGGGAAGAGAGGAAGAGGAGAAGGAAAAAGGGAGAGAAGAGAGGGAAGGGGAGGCTAGGTCTGTCGCGGCGCTGGGAGACTGAGGGTTTACACTTAAAACCCTTTTCTACGCTTGAAGCGTGGGGTTCTACGCTTCAAGCGTAGACTTACTGACCCTGACTGTCCACATTCTGTTGCTACGCTTCAAGCGTGGGATTCCACGCTTGGAGCGTAGACTTTCTGTCTCTGGCTTTTCAAATTCCTTTCCCACGCTTCAAGCGTAGGGTTCTACGCTTGGAGCGTGGGACTACTGTCCTCTCGAGTTCCCTGCGCTGCAAGCGTGGGTTCCCACGCTTGGAGCGCCCAGCTTCTGCTCAAGCATCTTTTCTACGCTCCAAGCGTAGGGTTCTACGCTTGGAGCGTAGACCTTCTGTCCCAATTTTTCTTTTCTACGCTTGAAGCGCAGAGTTCTACGCTTCAAGCGTAGACTCACTGGATCTTTTTCACTTTCTTCCTTCATTCAATTTTTTTAATTTTTCTCTGGTTATCTAAAAAAAATGAAAACAAGATACAAATAAAGGATAGAAATGTTGGGTTGCCTCCCAACTAGCGCGTGTTTAACGTCCCGAGCCTGACGGTTACCTCATTTAAGTTGCAATGGAATGAAGGCGCAAAGCCACAACTTGTTTCATTACTGGTCCTCCATGGAAGAACTTCAACCTAGAGCCATTGACCTTGAAGGGTCTGTCGTCCTCCATGGAAGATATCTCAACAGTACCATATGGAAAGACCTTTTTAATCACAAAAGGTCCTGTCCACCTGGATTTCAACTTCCCTGGAAAAAGTTTCAATCGGGAATTGTACAACAATACCTGCTGACCAGGCTCAAACTCCTTGTGTATAAGTTTGCTATCATGATATTTCTTAGCTTTTTCTTTATAAATTCTAGAGCTTTCAAAGGCTGAATTCCTAAACTCATCAAGCTCTAACAGTTGAAACTTTCGTTTCTCAAGAGCTGCTGTGGCATCAAAGTTTAGGAATTTAATAGCCCAAAAGGCTCTATGTTCAAGCTCCACTGGTAAATGACAAGCTTTCCCGTACACAAGCTGATAGGGAGACATTCCTATCGGAGTTTTGTATGCAGTTCGGTATGCCCACAGTGCATCATCCAGTCTCTTTGACCAATCCTTTAGAGAAATACTGACAGTCTTTTCCAGGATTCGCTTCAGTTCCCTATTGGAAACTTCCACTTGGCCACTTGTCTGCGGATGATAAGGTGTAGCGACCTTATGCCTGACACCATACTTTGTTAACAGATTTTCAAACTGCTTATTGCAAAAATGAGAGCCTCCATCACTTATGATTGCTCTTGGCACTCCAAATCTGGTAAAGATATTCTTTCTCAGGAAGTTTACAACCACCTTCGCATCATTAGTAGGAAGAGCTGTTGCCTCAACCCACTTAGAAACGTAGTCCACAGCTACCAAAATGTACTGGTTGGAATAGGAAGATGGGAATGGTCCCATGAAATCAATCCCCCATAAATCAAATAATTCCACCTCCATAATAGTGTTTAGAGGCATTTCATCTTTCCGGGAAATGTTCCCTGTCTTCTGGCATCTTTCGCACTTTTCAACATACTCTCTGGCGTCTTTGAAAAGAGTAGGCCAGTAATACCCACTTTGCAATACCTTTTGGGCAGTTCTGTTTCCACCAAAATGGCCACCATAATCAGAATTGTGACAATGCCA